>RJWH01001449.1:268396-343889 GCA_004363575.1 Solenodon paradoxus
CATTAACATGAAAGTTCATCCTCCTCATTGTGCTGCTCTTTAGCAGGAAGGGAGGGAGGGAGGGAGGGAGGAAGGGAGGGCAAGAAGGGGATAAGGAAAGGCGGGGGAAGGAAGGGGGGGGAAGGAGGGAGGGAAGGAAGGAGGGAGGGAAGGAAGGAGGGAGGGAAGGAAGGAGGGAAGAAGGGAGGGCAAGAGGGAAGGAGGAAGGAAGGGAAGGAAGGAAGAAGGGAAGGAGCAAAGAACTAGGAGAAAGTTACTAGTTATCCAAATCTTAACACCTATAGTGATATCAGTGGTTCTCTCTGGAAAATGGAACAATTTGTTTGCCTCCCTTTCCCCTCTACCACCCGCCCCACCACCACCACACACGCACCTGGCTGTCTTCTGACTTAAACCTCTCCAAGAGCTAAGCCCACACTATCCTTCCTCTAACTTTGTGATGTTCCACCCTGACCTTCTCTCCGTTTATTGTCAGAACTCATTTCTCTTTTAGAAACAGCTCCCGGTTCCCATCTCATCCTAACACCACTGGCCACACTAATATTAACAGCAAATCACACTGAGTGCTTTCAGTGTCCAGGTTCGTGATCATCACTTGTGTGGGTGTCTCCAGAAAGCCTCGTATAGCCCTGGGGAGAGATACCAGCATGATCTCCATTTTGCAAGTGAAGAAACAGGCTTAGAGAGACTAAATGAGTTGTCCAAGCAGTGCTAAGATCTGAGCCTGATTCTCTTGGTTTGTTGTGAGAATATCACCTCCCTGAGGGCGAGGACTGTTTGGCGCTGTCCCCCATCACCTTGCACGATGCCTTCAGTGTGGACTGAATGTGGCCTGACCCCAGAGCTGATCCCTGTCCTGCTCCTCTGGGACACTTACCTGCTTCGGTCCCGGCTCCCTGCCTCAGACACCAGCTGGAGGTGGGCCTTCCAGTTGGAAGAGCATTGATGAAAGAGTAATTGCCTGAGGCTTTGCTTGTTTTCATGGATTCCTACTCCAGGCTGGGCTTTGAGCCCCCAAGACTGCCCCTGGGCTGTAGCCGCTGCTGGTGGACCCTCCTCAGGGAAACTCAAGGGTCCAACTGTGCTGCAGGCAGGGTGACAGCCAGTGATGTGTAGTGACTGTCCCCCCAGGCTCATCTTCTTCCTCTCCTTCTGCCTTTGGGTCTCCCCACTGGCCATCACCCTTCAGAGAGCTGGTACCTCCAGGGGAACTTGAACTATATACTAAAATAGTTAGGCACCTGAGAAGTATTACAATGAAAGAAAGACAATAAACCCAACGGCACATGCCATTCAAAGCAAAATTATTGAAGTAGACAGACCAGGATTTTAAAGTAAAGCATGATAATTATTCTTAAGAAGACAGGCAGGCTGGGAGGGGGCAAATTGTAAAATAATATCAGAACAAGTCATAGGAGAGAACCAAGTCAAAACATTAGCTATGAGAAATATATTTAAAATAAAGGACCATAAATGGCATAAACATCAGGATACAATGGACTGAACTCGCTAAGAGGAGGTTCAGGTTGAGAACTGTCGGGGAAGACAGGAGGAAAGATAAAGAGATAACACATGAAAAATAAAAGCTAAGCGATATGGACAGTGGAAATAGGAGTTCCGAAAAGACAATTAAAAATGGAAAAGAGGAAAACAGTAAAGAAATAATGAGATCACATATCCCAGAATTGAAGAAAAATGTAATCTGACAGAAAGGGCTCATAGAATGGTAGAATCGGAAAAATAGTCCCACACAAATATGGTGACGAGACTATAAAAGGCAAAGAGGAAGACAGCAGAGAGAAACAGCATCCTTACCAAGAAACGAGAATCAGACTGACATTATCCTGCTCCATAACATTTGATAAGGAGGTCAAAGAGTATGCCATTAAGAAATAAAAGAAAAGAACCCATTCAGTCCAGAAGTTTAAAGCCGGCCAAATTGTCATTCAAACATGAGGTCATAATGAAAATATTCTTAAGCAAATACAGCCACAGAAGGTGAAATGCACAAAGACCCACATTGAAAATACTCTTGGAGGAAATACTTTTTCAAAAAAAGAAAGAAATCCCGGTGATGCTGCGGAGCTACGGGAAGTCAGGGCGTTTCTAAGACAGAAGTCAGTGCGAGAAACAAGCAGAAGTCAGCATGTTGTGTGAGAAGGGGACTTCTTTTCTTCTTTTTTTTTAAGGAAAGGCACAGGCAGGAATGAAGGCAGGCAGGCAGGCAGGCAGGAAGAGAGGAGGAAGAAATTATTTTATTTAGTTTTTCATCAAGGTTGTTCCCCCAGCTCCAGGGTGCAAACCAGGGTCCCTGGGATGGACTGTGTCTGACAACCTTAACCACTAAGCCACCAGGGTGCCCCAGGAAGGGGATTTATACGCTTAATTTTTTATAAAATTGGAAAGGCTGGAGGCTCCCCCAGCTACTACGGAACTGGCCAGACCTGAGAGCCACAGTGCCTGCCGTAGGCAGAGTGGAGGAGTCACAAAGCTGTCGGCAGACTTAACCCGCATGTCACCAGGCACGGGAGGTGGTAACACCCTGGCTGTGGAAACCGCACTTCCGGCTGGCAATATGAAGCCACTTAATGTTGGAGTGTTTGCCCACTTTAACTTCTCGTAAACTGTGATTGAGGCCAAGACAGAATTTCAAATTGGGCAGGATGCCAGGACAATGTTGCTAAACTGGGACATGGGGTGACCCTAGGAACTGTGGGATTACAGACACGATGTCCAGAGCTGTGCCTTCCAGAGATCTGGGAGCTGGTCTGCTGCTGTAAGTGCCCAGATGCTGGGACTCAGAGCCGGTGACCGGTGTCACCACAGGGCTTTCTCATCTCTTCAGCAGAGAGGCGAGCCTCTGCTCAGATCCTCCAGGAGGTTAACAGTCTAACTAGAATTTAGAGACATCAGTCTGTTTTGTCTAATTTCTTTTGTTGTCACTTTCTATTAATGGCAAATGACATGGGTTTTCCATTTTCAGAAGTGATATATACTTAGTTTAGAGAAAATATTTAAATGTTTTCAAGGAAAGGTGGATCTAGGAATCTCCATATAAAGCTCTCATGATCAGTCTAAACATTTTTTTTTAAGAAAAGCTACAAGCAGGAATGCAGGCAAGCAGGCAGGCAGGAAGAAAGAGGAGGAAGAAGCACCTTACTTTATTCAGTTGTTCATCATGACTGTTCTCCCCTCCCTGGGACGAGAACCCAGGTCCTTGGGATGTATGTAAACTGCACGTGGCTGGAAGCAGCAGACTTAATGCTGCTCCACCAGGGCACACCCAGCAATATTTGAAAGAGGTCAGACGTGGAAGGGGTGACCTGGGGAGAAAGGGACAGTTGGGTCTCAGATACAAGCCAGTTTAGATCGGAGTTGAGCTGGGAAGTGAGTACAGGAGCCATATGCCAATTGTGTGCTGCTGTGTAACCAAATCACTCTAAAACCAGTGACTTCAACGAATAATTTATTCTTGGCTCTATGTTTACTCTATGGCTCCATTTATTATAGGGCTCAGGGGGAGGTTCTCATCAGGGTTTCTCATGTGGCTTCAGTTGGAGATTTAGTCTTCTGAAGGCTCGGCTGACTTGGGTGTCGAGCTGACTCACTCCCAAGGCTGCCTACTGACACTGAATGTCAGTTGGGGTAACAACTGGGGTCTCTCTATGTGCCAGGAGCTTCTCACAGCTTGACGGTTGGGTTCCAAGAGGGAAGTTCCCTGGAGCAAGCGTCCTAAGAGACAAAAAGCAGAAGCCTCCACCTTAAGGACGATACCCAGAAGTGCCAGTGTCTCTTTTGCCATATTCTGGCATCCAAGCGGTCATAAGACCCGCTTAGATTCATGGGTGTGGAGAAACAGGCCTGCCTCTCGACTGGGAATGGCCGGGTCACACTCCAGAAGAGCACAGGGGGCGGGAGGTGTGGTACAGCCAGCTTTGCAGGGCTAGGGAAGTGCTCCTGAACTCAGGAGACAGAGAGATGCTCATTCTGCCGGAGACAGGCACCGGTGGCTGCGACTGAGAAAGCTCGTGGAAGGCCTTGGTTGCCAAGACAAAGGATTAGGGCTTTATTCTGTAGCTAATCAGAAGTAATTGATGATATTGGAAGAATGAAATCTACAATTCAAATTCCTTTTCCAATAAGTGGGTCCCCAGGGAAGAAGGCTGAGGCTTCTGTTACTTAGTAGTAGTGAATCCCAGCCCTACCTGGAGTTAAAAACACACTGCCCCTAATCCACTCAGCTACTGGTAGACAATTCTTGCATGCTAGGTGCATGGCCAGGCCGGGCAAAGTGGAAGGAAGCCTACAATGTATAAATCCTTGGACTACCCCGGAGATTCTAGGATTTCTGTATTCATTCCATAGCTTCCAGATCCCCCTTGGGCCCTTTATGACCCCCAGATCCTTGGTTGGACAAGTACCTTGGTTTTGGACTAGAAAAATATAGCGTAAGTCCCAGCAACGCTTGGAGCTCTGAGGAGGTGAGTTCCTCCAAGAATCTGCAGGGAGCTGAGCAAGGGAACTCCCACCCCCAGGGAGCCAGAGCGCAGAGTTAAGTGTACATGCGAAGTCAGCCCCTCCTCAGGCATCTGCTAATGCTCATCTCCAGCAGTTCTATCATTCATTCCTTTAAGTGCCTTCTGAATGGCAGCCGCATGCTGTCATGGCCTGACTAAGGCAGGCTCATGCCCCAGGTTCCTCTGAGACGCTGTGAAGATTTAGAAGAGCCTGACCTACTGGAGATCAGAAGGAAGACTTGGGCAGGTCTCAGAGGAAAAGGAAATCAGCATTTTTGGTGCTCTTTGGCACACATCACTAAATGACATGCATGTGAGCCTATTGATAAGTGCCATTGGCACTTATGGTGAACAATTATTTTCTCACTTGATTGTCGCATCAAGGAATGAGACAATTCACAAAACCCAATGTACAGGTGAGGAAAGAGGTTCAGGGAGGTTAAGTCACAAACCAAGGTGACTCAACTAAGCCAGAATCCAAGTCCAAGTCTAGCTTGAAAACCTGTACTTCTGATCACTCTACCACCCACCAGCTCACAGGGAAGAGAGGACATCCCAGGAGAGGGACACATCCTGAAGGGATTGGAGGAAGCTCATTCATCCCCGAGGGCAGTGTGTGGGTGACTTCATGGGAAGGGATAGGAGACTGGAGTGACCAGACCCGGGTGGGGAAGTGGGCTTTATTCTAGTCACAGAGAATGGACTGAGGGCTCCACGACCCCCTAGCCCATACTGAAATCTCCCCTCCTAGGTCACACCCATGAAAACGTGTCACAGAGCAGCCGTGTCCTTTGAGGTTAGACTGGGCCTGACTCACAAGCCTCCCGATTCCCAGCCTCACTCCTCACCCTGCTTCGTTCTTGTCACAGCCTCCTTTTCAGGCTGTGGTGTTTGCTCAGAACCTGAGCCCCGGGCACAGGGCACAGAAATATTTATTTATGTCACCTGCCAACCGTGCCTCCTGGAGGCGGCCAGAGGTTCCTCGCAGAGAAGTTCAGTTATGTAAGCCCGGTTGACACAGCGGGAAGGAGAGGAAGTATATTCTTCTTTCTCAATCTTGGACACGTTTTTGAAACTGGAGAGCTTGCCATTTCTCCTCTTCTTCTCCCCTCATCTTACTGAACTGGGGTCTCCAGAGCTCTTGGTGGTTCTAGATCAGTCATTGATTTTGGCGTTGATTCTGGTAAGCCTAGGGATGTGGCAAGATCGTCCTAGAGGCAGGAGAGAGGAGAGAACTGAAATATACTAAAGTGGACTTTACCATAATTTTTAAGAGCGGAAACCAGGACCAATTGGAGTATTACCAGGTGTGGCCTGAGGTGTGTGTGTGCAGGCATGGGACATGTGTGTGCGCGTGTGCACACGTGCGCGTGTAGGCATGCGATGGGGCAGGGGTGGGTTGAGGTGAACTCCACCAGTTGGGGAAACCTGCACCCCCACCCACTCGGGCAATTTGGGGCTAGTGTTTGGAGTGTGTGTTTGCTCAAATTAACTTTTAGCAAACTGTGATTAAAACTGGGACAGAATTTCAAACCAGGCAGGGCACTGGGACAGCATTGCTAAACCAGGGCCACCCCAGTCAAACCAGGACATGTGGTCTCCCTTAGTTAAGTGCTTCTTTGTGCCAAAGGCTCTGCCAGGGGCTTTATATTCATATTCCCAAATAGCAGCCCCTGGAAGGAAGTCCCTTGGTTAACTCCATTTGCTGCAAAGAGATGGAGGCACCGAGAATCACTGTCCCGAGAACCCCCAGCAGAGCCAGGTCAGCCTGGCTCAGATGCTCCTGGTTTTCAGAGGTCTCATACGGAACCCATTCCATAGGGACTCCTAAGGGAGTTGGATGTGCTAGCTTCTCCGCAAGGACATTCCTCCTCAGTGTGATCCCAGTATGCCCTCGCATCTGGCCTTCCCCAGACAGCTCCTCTGTGCTGGGCCCTTCGCAGCCCAGCCTCTCGCCAAATCTTTTTTTTTCTTTTTTTTTTAAAGGGAAAATACAGGAAGGAATAAAGGCAGGAAGGGACAGGAGGAAAAGAACTTTATTTTATTTTTCTATTTTGTTATTCTCACTGGTTGCAGCTCCAGACCTGGGACACCAACACTGGGTTTCTTGAGATACATGTGGACTGTGCTGCTTCGGAGTGGCGGAACCAACTATTAGTCCACCAGGACACACCCCTCTTACCAGTCTCAAATGTCCCTTCTCAAATGTGCTTATCCCTGTCCCCTGTCCCCTCTCCCCTTGTCTTCACTCCCACTGTTCTTCCCAGCAAGAATGTCATCCTCCTTTCTCCGTCTTACAAAATCCCAGTAAAATGCATTAATAGTTATAATAATATTCATTGAGCAGAAGCAGTGAAGTAGAGCAGTTAAAAGCATGAGCTCTGGCTGGGTTCCACCACTTAAGCTGACAGTGTGACCTTAGGCAAGTTACTTAACCTCTTTGGACCTCAGTTTCTTCAACTGTAAGACATAGATCATGGTAGGCACCTCGTAGGGTTTTTACGAGATGAAATGAGTTCTCAACTCTGTACGAATGAAAAAAGTATTTGCCAAGTTTTTAGAAATAAGTGTTCATTAAACATTTATTCTTATCACTGAGCCCTCAAAATGTGAAGCAGATTCTACAGCAGATTTCCTCGGTTCACATCCCATGTCAGCTGGTGACTTGGAACTAGCTATTAACCTCTGTGGGCCTTCCTTTCCTCATCGTGTCCTCATAGTTTTCCACTTCTGTGCATAAGACAATGAGAGGGACAGGGTGCTGAGGAGAGGCTGGAGGAGAGGCTGCCGGAGGGGTGGACTTTGAGTCGTGGTCACTTAACTCTTGAGCTGCGGGGTCAACTGACCTGGTATGAATCCCAGCAATAGAATATCAGCTCATACTTGCTTGGTTCAGATGCCAAGCCCTCTACTAAAAGACTGTCCATGGAACACACACCCACAGCCCCTGCACTCATGAACTCAGAGTCTGGCAGGGCTACAGCCACCATTAAATGGAAGATGCTGGCAATGACAGCCAGTGGGGAGAAAGGAACACAACATTCTGCGTGTGCACAGCATGGGGACTTAAAGGAACACTCAGGTGAAAGTCTCAGACAGGTCAGTAGTTGAGGAAAGAGTGCTCTGGCACATGCAAAGGCCCTGTTGCAGGGCTGGGAGGGACTGACAGGGCTGAAGTCAGTCAGAGAGGAGCCTGGGGGTCTACAGGAACCAAATCTTGTGATTAGTTGACCATCGTAAGTTCCAGCTGAAGTAGATGAGCGGTGTTTAAGGGTTGCTGCGTTCTGGAGAAGAGTGCAGGGCCCAGGACAGAGGTAGCCAACTCCTGCCGGGAGGCTCTGGTGGCATCCAGGCAGGAGCTAGAAACCTGAATCTGAGCGGGGATAACAAGGGAGGTGAGCGAGGACAGGTGTAAGAGGTGAAGATAAAGGCATGCGCCGGTGGCCTAACGGGTGGATCAGGCCACTGGATGCCGTTCAAATACTTCCTGGGGACCTGGGTTTGAGACCCAGAGCTGGGGCAGGGTGGGCCGGGGGGCAACAACCAACATGAACAACTCAATAAAAGTAAATAAAATACTTCTTCCTCTCTCCTCCTACCTGCCTAACCACCTTCATTTCTGCCTGTACCTTTCCTTTAAAAAAAATGAATGAAGATAAATCAGAAAGGGCTTGGTGATGGGACTGGTGGGAGTCCACAACTTCAGGTTTCAGAGCTTCAGGCTTCAGAAGCTACATGGAATGTGGTACCATTTCCTGCACTGGTGGACCCTGGAAGAAATCAGGCTCTGTGAAATGCTGGGGCACAGCAGACCAAGACCCCATCTGGACGTCAGCGAGCTGATAGTCCAGCTGTAGGAAGTAGACACGATGGTGAGGAGAACAACAGCTAATTGAGTAATCTGATGATGATGATAAAAGCTAGTTAAGCACAGGACTTGAACCCCTCGTTGTAATACCCTGCGCCACACTGCCCATATGTCATCACCTTGGCTTCCTAAGTGTCTGCTAGGTGCCAAGAACTATGCCAGGCACTGGGGTATGAGCTGTGACAGAAGCAGTTAAATACCCTGAGCAGAGTTTACAGTCTAGAGGATGGAAGGGTCACAAATAATAGTTTCAACTGGTGGTGTTTCTGTGAAGAAGACTAAAGAGAGTAAGTGAGAGAATTCTTGGTGACCTTAGACCTGTGGTGACCTTGAAATTGACACATTAATAGAATTGTTCCATGGCATAGTCGTTCAGAGCCCTAGAAGGGTGTAGGAGTGGCGGTGAACATGTTTTATAAGGCAGCATCTTTTTTGGGTATTGAAACATATAGCATGAATTTTTTAAGTGTTTGTCAGTTTGGGTTTTGAAGTATAAATAGGAGTTCACCAGGCAGCTAGGGTTCTCTTACCAGGCTTCTTGCTTATACGACAGAAGTATGAACATGAGCAGAGGCAGGTAGCATTATGGGGTGTACATGTAGAGAATACAAGCTCTTTGGTATCTCTAAAGCATAATTCGTAGGCTCCATGTAGGCACAAATGCCAGGCTTATATTATTGTCTGCTTTTGCTTCTTGTATTTCACATCATCTCTAACACATAGCCTATGATTAGTGAGTATTTACTGAATGAATAAATGAATGAGTGAATGAACAGATGTATGAGCTAGTGTAGACAGGAGAGGCAGCAAAGAGAGGACAGAATATAAATCAGTGTGGTCCAATGTAGCGTGAACAAAACATTTTAAATTTTCTAGGAGCTATATTATAAAAGTAAAAGAAACAGTTTAAATAAATATTGATAATGTATTTTATTTAACCCAATATATTCAAATCCTATCAAACATGTCATCACTGTCAAAAGATTGCTGATGAGATCTTTTCCATTCTTTTATATTTTAAGTCTTTGGTATCCCATGGGCATTTGACAACACATCTCAATTCAGACCAGCCACATTTCAGAGGCCCAGCAGCCACTGTGGCCAGTGGCTACCATATTGGAGAGGAGGGCTCAAAATGCTGCTGGGCGGTAAAAGGCCAGCTAAGGATTTGTACTTCATTCATCTTAGCTGATGAGAGGCCACCGGAGGTGGACAGATCTGTTGCTAGAAAGGTCTCTGGGGTGGCTGTGCAGCTGATGGGTTTTGAGAGTGGAAAGACCTTTTCCATCTTCTCCACTCTAGGGTGGAGGCGCACTCAGGGCAGACCCCACTCTGCTTAACTGTGATGTGACTGCCATGGAAATGGATCCCCAACTGGAAATCTTCCTCCTTGGGTGAACTTCAGAGGCCCAGGCCTCACCCCGCCATCAGCCACTTCCTCTGTGACTGAGCTTCTCTTCCCCAAGGTGGTTAGTGGTCCCTGAACAGGGCAGGCTTTGGCAGAGCAGGCATCTACTGTGGTTTGTGGGTAAGCAGACGTGGCTCTGGGCAGCTTGGCAAGGAAATGAGGAACCAATTAGCATGTTTAGCAACAGCCCGGCCTGGCCAAGCTCCCTGCTGGGCCAGCTCAGGACACAGCCCAAGAGGCACCCACTCTCATGTGCAGCCTTCCAACCCTAGGAGCATGTTGGGGCCCCAGGGGGCATGCCCTCAGACCCTTCCCTGTACCACCCCCTGGCTTCGTTTTGTATTTCCTTGGATGCCCAGACTCTCTCTAGCCTGGCATCTTCTGCACACTCTGAAAATCTTCCACATTCCTGCTGGTTCTCCAAGAGGACTGGGTGTGTTGGGAGGCCCTAGGTTTGGGCCGCAGAAGACTGGGTCCCAGCAGTGCTTTGAGAGCTCTGTGACTTTGGGCAAGTTCCTTAGTCTCTCTGAGTCTGTTTCCCTGGGCGTGGAGCAGAGCAGGTGTGAAGAGGATGAAAGAAAGGAGAAGCCCCCAGCACAATACCAGTCTCAGAGACAAATGCTCACTGACCTAGTTCCTGAGAGCCAGGTCCAGCTGATACACCCAGACATTTCTGATCCTCCTGTTCTCCAGAGCAGTTTGCTCCTAGGCACAGGGCTTACACCACATCGAAACAGGGAGGTCTGGCAAAAACGGGCCCCAAGACTCAGCTCTGTGAGGTATGAAGCAACAGTGAACTGGGACTCTGAGCTCCATGGGGGATTCTTCAGAGACAAAGCTGGGGACCCAGTTAATCTTCGGGGTGGCACCTGGGGCAAGGCCATCTTATCCAACAGACACAGGTCCACCATACTTTTAAAGATTCCCCAAAGCATTTTAACTTCCAAAATCAGGGAAAACCCAAAAATTTAGGGTAGAAGAAATTAACTCCATTTTTTTCTCACATCAGAAAATATAAAATGTGTAAAGCCCGTGAAAATATTCTGGTGGGTGGGGCCTACAAAAGTCACGATGCTGCGCGCACCCTGGTGGAGTAGCTGTTGGGTCAGCAACCTCCAAAGAAGCACAGAACACACACATCTCAAGGACCCAATTCGAGTCCCAGATCTGGGGGGAACAGCCTATGTGAACAACTAAATAAAGATAAAATAAAGCACTTATTCCCTCCCTCTCTTCCTTCCTGCCTGCCTGCTCATCTTCATTCCTGCCTGCACCTTTCCTTAAAAAAATAAAGTCTTAATGCTGACTGACCCATTTGTCATTCGTTTAAACATGTACTGGGCTGGGGATTTTCTATTAGTTCTTACCCAATCCTTACAGTCTGTCTACACGCCATATAACTTTTCCCCTTAGAAAATGAGGCTACATGAGTCACCCACAATGGTGAATTTCGAGGTGACAGAGGTGGACTGCGAACACAGGTCCACCTGAATCCAAACCCTTTTCTTACTGCACCTCACTATCTGCCAATGTATCATATGATTTATTTAGCCTTCAGAGCATAGGGGCTGGGCAATTACCCCATTTTAAAGCAGGGAAGCTGAGGCCTGCAGAGAAGGGGCACCCTCACTCACAGTCACTTGGCTCCTGGATGAGAATCGGGATTCTCCCCTCCTCCTGCCCTAGCTCTGCTGTCCCGCTGCCCCTGCCACCACCTCTGTGGCCTCTCTCACCTTGGCTACCCCACAGGCTTGGCCCCCTGCCCTTCTTCACATCTCCCTTCTGCCTGGCTTCCCAGCCCAGAGGGGTCGTAGGTTTGTGCAGCATTCACGTCCGCCTCAGGGCAAAGCCAGGGCTGGCACTGAGGCCAGCAGGATGGGGGGAAAAGAGAGGCCGTAGGCCAAGGCGAGAGCGAAGGCAGAGATGGAACCATGGGTCCCCCAGACAAATGCCCCTCTGTATCTCGGGGTCTGTTGTGACTGGCAGCTGGCCAGCTCTCACCACGGACGGCTTGACTGGCTGGGGCTGCTCCCGCCTCTGTCCTCTCTGCAGCCAGCGCCCACCAGGCCCCTGCTTGGGCAGGAAAGGGAGGGCTGTTCCCTCTGGAATGGAGGGTGTGGGAGGCAAGCAGCTGGTGGGGAGTGTGAGGGGCCATATTCTGACCCAAACTGGGAGACTGGCAGTTAAGATGGGAGAAGCGTGACAGGGAGGTCACTGGGTCCCAGCTGTGCATTTTGTAGCAGAGCAAACGAAGTTCAGACAGAATAAGCGACTTATCCAGGGTCACACGGCAAGAAATAACAGAGGTAAGACTCAAACGCAGAACTCGATAGCAGGTAAAACTTGAACCCAGGATTCCTAACTCCCAGCAGGGTTCTTGCCACCCTCTCTCACAGGGTGACCCCATTACGTGGGTAAGGCCGAGCTCCAGAGACCAGGTCGCTGAGGCTCATAGACGGAATGGACACTAGGTTTCCTAGAATTCCACGCTAAAGTGCAGGCTCTCCAGATGGACCTGACAGCCTGGACACATTCATTACACTCTCTGTGAGGTTAGCCAGCCCGTGGGAAAGACGGAGAGGCAGCGAACTGAAAACGAACACTTGGAACGGTCAGTTTTGGGATAAACTCAGATTACTGGTGTTTGGAAGAAGACACTGGCCTTGGTTCTTAAAAATAATAATAATAATAAAGGGCTACTCAAGAGCACTGGGTAAGGGCCCCTGGTCCCGGGGAGACTTGCGTTGTTTGGTTTTAAAGGGAAGGCATGAAGGTGAGCAGAGACAGGAAGAGAGAAGGAAGGAACTTTTATTTATCTAGTTGTTCATCTTGGTTGTTCTCCCTGCTGCGGGACGGGAACCCAGGACCTTGGGACGGGTGTGGACTGCACCCAAACCTTACTCCACCAGGGCCCACTGGGTTTGTTTCTGTTTTTCCCCTATACTCTCACTCCCAATTTTTTCCCCAGAAGTTTACAGGTTACCCTTGTCCATAGAATGCAAATGTGTTCTACCTTTTAATAGGTGGCAATTAGAAAAAACTGGAAATCTCAGCACGTGCCTTTCAGAAAGCTAGTGCAGATGAAAGCCAAGCTATCTGGGGAGCTGTGGGCCCCGGGGGGTCTCACCTGCCACTCACCTGCGGGCTTCCTTTAGGTTTGGTTTGCTTTTTGCTGCTGTTACTGGTCTTGCTTTGAACGAAGCAGAAAACGATTCCTGAAACGACACCCAGGAACGACCATGAGCCCTCATCTCAGGGGGCCTCGCTGGCCATAGCTGCCATTTTGCGACTGGGTTCCGCAAAATCCTGTGATCGCAAGGACCCCGCCGCCCCCGACAGTGTGTGACGCGGAAAGGGAACTTGTGGGAGGTGGAACGGAAGGCCCAAATTTAGTTTCTTAAGGCTTTTGGGGAAACTTCGCTTTCTATCATAGATTTGTCTTCAAGGTCACCACGGGTCTGAAACACTGTCGCAGAAAAGTAGATCTTTCATTTTGGACAAATACATGAGAAAATCTACCAGTCGCATGCTTTCTTGACTGGCAGCGTCACCCTGCACCTCCCTCCTCTCCCTGTTGGACTGGTGACCCCAGGCCGCTGCAGGCGCCCCCTCATCCTGGATCCTGTGCCTCTCTCAGACTTGGTTTGCTCCCTGAATTTGGCAGGCATGCCTCCAGGAGCTTCCCAGAGAAAGGTGGATGGGGTGGGTGGATTTTTTTTTAACCACGTGTGCCCCCAAATGCCGTCTTCCTACCCTTTGACTGGATATTTCTTTCTTTTGTGGAAACTATTTTCCCTCCGAATTTTGGAGCATTGTCTCTAAGCCCCTGGTGCTGCTGCCGTTGAATCCAATGCCATTCTCGTTTCTTCTGAGTATTGATCTTGAGTATTTGACCTAAAAGATAATGTATGGCATGTAAGGAATATTTGCTTCATGCCCTGTGTTCCGAAGAGGCATGATGATAAGCCCTGTCGGGGGTCTTTTCATGTTCTGCTTTGCTCATTGGACTCAAAGGGTCCTCTCATTCTGAAAATTCATGTCCTTTGTTTCTGGAACATTTTCCCATTCTTTTTGACAGTTTCCTCCCTTTGATTTTCTCTACTTAATCACTTCTGAAATCCTTATTATGAGGAGGTGGGTCCTCCTAGAGGACTCTAGTTCCATCAGCTTTCTGTCTTCTTGTCTCTTTGCTCCATTTTAGGAGACATGCTCTCAACTTCTTTCTATGGAACTTTTCATTTCTTTTGTCAGAGAGCAGCGGAGAGAAACCAGCAGTAGCTACAGTGCCTTAGGGCTGCTGGAAGAATCCTCAAAGGCTCTGCCTGTCTGGGGAGAGAGCCTGGCTCGCCCGCCCCACGTGGTTTCGCTTTCTGGAAAAGGACGGTCGGGGCTCCTGGGAGGGCCAGACAGCTAAGGGCATCTTTGCAACCACAAATGGGCAAGGAGTGGGCTCACAAGACCAAAGCCTTTGTCAGGGAGGGGAGTCGGAAAGGAAAACTTGAGAATGGTTACCAGTAAAGTAGGTAGCTAAATCTCACGGATAGTTCTAAATCCTGGTTGGCAGTGACGGGGGTGAGGTCGTTCTTCGGGACGGATGAACCTCAGCTGTGTTTGAACGGAGGTGCTGAGATTTAAGCGTCATCAGCTTGCTCTGCCCAGACAGAATTAGGCCTACCCAGCGGCCCCCTGAGCATGCTCTGCACACCCACGCACCAGCTGGCCCCATGTCTCCAGGACCCTCTCTGCTTCTCTCACATAGCACCTCTCGGGTACCCTCCTGGTGCGAGCTGGTGCCCACTGTTCCCCCACATGCCCCATCCACCTCCCCTCCCCGAGAGTGCCTGGCCTATGGAATATGTCTGCTCAGGCAGAGTAGATTAAGAGCACAAGCCTGGGAGTCAAACTAATAAGAGTCCAAATCCTATATATTAGGCTGAATAATGGCCCCCAAGTCACCAAAACTGTGTTAACTTGCAGCAAAAGGAACTTTGCACATGTGATGATGCTAAAGGGAGGCGATCCTGGAATGCCTGGGCGGGGCCAACGTGAGCCCAAGAGTCCTTATTAGACAGCGGCAGGAGAGCCGGAGAGACAGGAGACTGTCATAGGAGAGGTGAGAGAGAGAGGGGAGTCGGAAGATCTATGCTGTGAGCTTGGAGGGCTGGGCCCCGGACCAAGGGATGCAGGTGGCCTGCAGAAAGAAGCTCCAGAAGACAAGGAAACAGACTCCCCCATAGAACCTCCCAAAGGAATGCAGCCCTGCTCACACTTGATTTTAGCCCAGTGAGATGGTTTTAGACTTCTGCTCTCTGGAATTCTAAAATGAATTTGTGTCATTTTAAGCCACTGGGTTGGTGGTAATTTGTCTTAGCAGCCAGAAGACATGAACGCAGCCTAACTCTGCCATAAATAGCGCTGAGACTTTGGGCAAGTTCCCTAATCTCTCAGAACTGGAGTTCCTTATCTGGAAACTGGAGATAAACATGAGAAAGTCAAGTGCTTGGCATGGTAACCAGTAGATAGTAAGCCCTCGATAGAGGGGAGTGAGTGGGTTGGTGCCATCTTCCTCCTCCTCCTCCTCCATCTCCTCCTCTTCCTCCTCCATCTCCTCCTCCTACTCCATCTCCTCCATCTCCTCCTCTTCCTCCTCCTACTCCTTCTCCTCCTTCCCTCCTCTTCCTCCTCCTACTCCTTCTCCTCCTTCCCTCCTCTTCCTCCTCCTCCATCTCCTCCTCCCCTCCCCTTTCTCCTCCTTCTCATCATTCTCCTCCTCTCTGTTAATTCAGACATAAGGACATAAGGACATTAACAGACATAAGGACAGATTACACTTTGTCCTTCTTGTCTAGACTTTCTTGGATAGAAAGGATAGGAAACTATCATGACATAAGTCAATAGCTCTACTCCAATGGTTCTGCCTCCCAGAAGACGTTTGGAAATATCTAAAGATTTTTTTTAATCTGCAGCCCAGGGTCTCAACGAAGTCATTTTTGGTTGTCACTAACCAAGAGATGCCTCTGGCATCAAGTAGATAGAGAGAGGCCTGGGGCGCTGCTAACAGTTCTGTGGTGCGTAGGTTGCCCACACGACAAGGGACAACCTGCCCACACGGGAGGTGGAGAAACCCCACCATTGTCTGAGGCTTTGCTGTACCTCTCAGATTCAAAATATCAACAGGTAGAAATAGTAAGCAGAGTCCTGCAGGGCCACTGAGCCCTGCAGAGCCCTGAGCGTCCCCCAGGAAGAGGCTTATCTCCCAGGGGCATGGCAGCCAAGGGCCATTTGGAGGCAGAAGAGTTTGAGACCCAGCTCCTGCGTACACCTGCTGTGAGACTTCAGGTAACTCCCCGAAACTCTCTGATCCTCTATCTCCTGTCACCAAAGTGGAGATAGAAAAACTTGCCTTGTATTGATTACATGAGAAAATAGGTGAGAGCCAGCGCTGGCACTTTACTGACATTATTTGTTTGTTTTGTTTTGTTTTGTTTTATTTTTGTTTTTAAGGTGCAGGCAGGGATGAAGGCAAGCAGAGGCAAGCAGGAAAAGAGAGGAGGAGAAAGCATTTATTTTATTTAGCTGTTCATCTCAGTTCTTTTCCCGGCCCCAGAACACAAACCTGGGTCTTAGGGATGTATGTGGACTGTGCCCCACCCCAGAGGCAACAAACTTAACCACTACTCCACCAGCCACACCATATTAGCATCTTCTTAAAGGTTAATTTTCTTCCTGACTAGATACCACGTGGAATTATTTGTCTCTGGCATATTCACCAAGGGGCATACACTTTTTTTAAACTTGTGCCTTTCCCCTGTTTGGGGACAGTAGCATACCTGGAAATTCGCGTGGGCACTCAGGTGTGGTTTGAGGGCTCTTGGGAGCTGGGCTGCTGGCTTGGGCTCGAAGACCCAGGGACAAGTGGAAGCCAAGGGTCACAGGGCACAGCGCGGTCAGCCCCCACCATGACCCCCCCAGGTCTCCCCGCTGGCTCCTGGCACTCGGTAAACCTGCCTTGTGACTGCTCTCATCTGGGGGTTCTTTTATAACACTTGCTAGTTAGGACTTACAGATTAGGGGTTGGAAGCTCCTTTCTTTACAATGTGGGCCACAAAAATCAGAAGCCAGAGCTGTACAAGCCAGAATTTGACAGGTGGGTAAATCTGACTTCGTAGGCCTGGTGGGCCAGGGACACAGACTTCCCGATCAACGGGCTCTGCCTTTCCCCTGGACTTCAGGGTGACATTCATCTAGCACCTCTCTGTGAGAGGCGCTAGGTCAGCCACGGGGCCAGGTGTGGGAATGATCGCCAGTAAATATTGTTTGAAGGAAATACTCTTTTTTTTTTTTTTTAAGGGAAGGTGAAGGCAGGAAGAGATACTTTATTTTATGTAGTTGTTCGCCTTAATCGATCCCCCGTCCCCTCCACCTCTGGCTCTGGGTCTTGAACCTGGGTCCTTGGGATGTATGTGGGCTACGTCCAGTGACCTCGTCCACCAGGCCACCAGGGCGCTCCTGAAGGAAAGATCCTTAAAGGAAACAATTCCATTTCTCATCCTCTTGGAGCTCGTGGTGCCCATGCTTTTCTTGGAATCCCTGCAGTGCTGTGCACGTGGTGGGTGCTGGTTGAATGAATGACGGGAAGTGGACAGAAGAGCAGGTGGAAGGATGAATACGTGTGCAGTGGGCGGGTGACTGAATGAGGGGACGGAGGATGAAAGAGTGGATGGGTACATGCAACAGGAAATGTGCCTTCTCATCTCTGGGAGCCGACAACAAGGAACCTGTGTCCAGTATGTCATTGTACATGAGGGGCTCACGTCAGGGAAGCATTCAGCCCATGGGCTCACCTGTGGGGGATGTGATGCATGATGGGACAGAGCCAGGCATGGCCGGGCAGATGGGGATGATGTGGAAGCCAGCAGGAATGGCGAGTGGGGGAGGTGGCCATTTAGGATTCAGGCAGGCTCGGTTAGGTTGCTGAGTACCCCACAGAGTGCTTAGAGGGTCCTTCCTAAGCACCCTGCCGTCGTTGCCGCTGCTACATCAGAACGCCTCTGTAGAGTTCTCAGTTTGTTCCAGTCTCCACGGCTTTGCAGAAAGGATTCGGACCGGCAGCCTGCATTGCCTGTGCTGACTCCCCTCTCCTGCCATCTCCTTGAGCCCATCTCTGCAAAGGAAGATGAGCTTTTGGAAGACACAGATTCTTGAGTTGAGCTATGAACGGCTGCTCCATGCCGTGGAGCCTTAAGTCGTAAAGGCTCCTAGAGAGATCTCCACACTGGATGACCTTGCAAACAAGAAAACCGTGGTCCAGGGAGGGGAGAGGATTTCCCAAGTGACATGACAAGTGAGTGGCAAAGGGTCCCCTAGTCTCCAGATTCTCTCCCCAAGTTAGGAACCTGTGGCTTTTTCCCCTGCCCACCCAGCAGTCCCTGTAAACCACCAGTCTCACTGGGATTTTCGCCTTCCTCGGGGACGACTCCCTATTTCCTCTGTCTCTGCCCTTGCGGGAGATGGAGGAGTGGCTCGAATCCTGAACATTTTGGTGAACCACCTCAAATCCCCGCCCTGGGACACCAGCTTCGCTGTTTGGCTCCCTGACCTGAGTTTAACGACATGAGGCAAACCCCAGAGCGGACGGACAACTGGGAGTTCCAGCTCAAAGAAGAGCAGGGAGACACACCCTGGGGACAGAAGGACAGGAGGAGTGGGGCTGGGAGCTGACGTTTCCTGATCGCCCACCGGCACTGTACTGGGCACCGATGATTTCCTACCCACTAGATGTGGGATTAACCCCAATCATTTACGAAAGAACACACTGAGACCTAAGAGAAGTGCTCGCCTTCTAGAGCTGCCCAGAGGTGAGGCCAGCATTTAAAACCAGGTCTTCCTGACCTCCAAGCCCTTTGGGGTCACAAGCTCCTGGACAATGTATTCTGTCACAACACGACAAGAGTTCTCAAGAGCCACCCAAGGAGGAGATGGAGTTTCTCTCCTGAGTGTCTAAATCAACAAAGTCAAGGCTAAGAGGCATTAATGCAAAGTCCTGCACTGAAGTTCAAAAGGGCATTTGCACAGAGTGTAGTGGAGACCCACTTACCGGACAGCAGTGTAATAGTGTCGTCATTCCCAGGGGGACAGCCAGTGCCTTATATTCCCTTAACACTGAGCAGTTTAGAAACCCTTTCATTTGCTGATCTTAGGGCTTTGGTTGACCATTAGGAAGCATAAGAGTAAGTCTGAAAAAGGTTTGGGAATATCAGCAAGGTGCGTATGAGCAGTGAGTATGCTGAGCTGCCTGTAAACTGAATTGTAAAATAAAGCTATGTGTGTGCCTGGATCCTGTGTGACAGCAACAGATTCTGTGCACAACCACTATGCTAAACATGACATGTTTTCTCTCATTTAATTCTCACGACAACCCTATGGCATTTGGAATTTTATTTTCCAGAGCACAAAAACCAGAGGTGAAGGAAGTTTTCACTGAGGCCACTCAGCTAGGAAATAGAATTCAGGCTCAGGTCTGATAAGAACAATGTCATTCTGGACATTTCAGTCCCCCCCCCTGGGGTCATGTGACCAGTCTGAGGTGACCAGTCTACAGGAGACATTGGCACAAAGAGAAGTGAAGAGGCCCTGAGGGAAACTATTACCTTAAATATTGTTTACAGGAGCTGGGAATATTTATCCTGGAGATGAAAATCATCAGACAACATACAATTGCCGCTTTGAAGGGCAGAAAGCACCTCTATTTAGAAATAGCGGGGAGCATGGATGCCAGGTTTCCAGTTTTCATCGTGTAGACAGCTTTATTGCAAAGATGGTCAATGAACCTAAAACCCAAAGACCTTTCTGTAAGACATGTGGAAAGCACGGCATCACAAAGTGGCCGGTGTAAGAAGGGCAAGGCTTCCCCGACACCCAGGGAAAGAGGCGCTATAATTGGAAGCAGAGTGTCTGTGGTGAGCAAACAAAGCCTGTTTTCTGGAAGCAGGACAAGACCACAACGAGGATTGTGCCGAGTCTTGAATGTGTTGAGCCTAACTGCAGGTCCAGGAGGATGCTGGCCATTAAAAAATACAACCATTTCCAACTGGGAGGAGATAACAGAAAGGGCCAAGCGATCGGTTCTAAGCTTTGGAATTCTTTTTGTTATTTTTGAGAGGAAAACGTTAAAACTGTAGAAAAATTACCTGCATGAAAATAGATACAGTGACATTCTCAAAAAAAAAAAAAAGAAAAAAGAAATGAGAAAAGAAATTCACAAGTTACTTACCAACGACTAGTTGGTTAAGTGCAAAGGGGAATAGTAAACTATAGCCAACCGCTATCGCCACCTATTGGTAGGAGGTAAAATCGAGGCGCTAATATGTTACGCTACCATAACAGTTCCATCCCTGGAAGTCTAAGTTTAACATCTCATTCACAGATGTGCTTTAAAGTGGATGTGCCCTGGTGGCTTAGTGGTCTAGCATACCTGGGAGCAGTCCCACTTTCATCCCAAGGTCCCAGGTTCAAGACCTGGGGCAGGGGGAACAACCAATGTGAGAAACTGAATAAAAAATAAAGTGCTTCTTCCTCCTCTCTCTTTCTGCCTGCCTACCCACTTTCATTCCTGCTTGCAACTTTCCTTTAAAAACAAATTTTTTTTTTAAAAGAAGTGTTTTTTAACCCTGACAGTTTGTCACATTAAGAGATAGAAGATTACCTTTGTGGGAAGAAAACCGATAGGTGAAAATTACAAGGAAAGAGATTTTTATTCCAACATGAAGGTTAACTTTCTGATAAAATATCCCTCAAATTCAAGAGGCTGCTTGGGAGTAGTAGGTTCTTATCTATAGGAGAGACCAAGTCATGCTGAATCTCCCATCACTTAGGTGACTGAGAGAAACCAATCTCAGTATTTGGGGTGGGGAGAGAGGGCAAGGCATTCAAGGGTTTCCAACTCTGAGTTACAGTCGCCCGTTGGGGTAGGGGCCAGCCAAGTTTGGACGTGTCTTTGTTGTCTTATCCTTAGAGGAACTGGTCAGAGGGAAGGTGGGTACTGCTGGGACTGAGAAACAGGAGACAAGTGGGGTCTGGCAACATTTCTCTTTCAGATATAGCTCTTGCACTTGGCTAAGGGCTAGTCAGAGAGGGTGACTCAGTGAGTAAATGATCATGACCCTCTCCTTCCCAAACTGACCTCCCACACGGGGCCCCTTGTAAACCACTGAGGGAACAACAGCTCCTTGTGGCTTCTGTAAATGGGAATGAAGTTCTGCTGAAGACAGAGGTTCAGAGTGTGACCAAGGGCAGGGCTCAGTCAAGGTCAGGGCCTGGTGTCAGGGTTCTGGCTCTCTGCTGAGCCCCAGCCTGTATGGTTTTCCACCGTAACCCTATATTGATTTGAACCCTAGAGGTGCTTGACCACTTGTGCTGTGCATTTTCAGTTGGACCACTGTTTAATGAAGGTTTGGGGGTCTGTGAAATTAGAACAGACCCTGGCTTGAACCCCCACACAGCTGCATATTAGCTTTGTGAGCTTGGATTGATTTCTTTGCTCTGAGCCTCAGTTTCTTCATCTCTACAATGGACACAGAAATTGCACCCCCTTTATCAGATGTGTATGAGGATTGAATGAGACCTCCCACATGCAACACAGGGCGCAGTGCGTGGCACATCGTACATCATCATCATCATCAAATTGCCTTCTGTTAATAAGAACTAGTCTTACTGGGCCTGTATTCTCCCATTTTCTGTAACCATGGACCCTAATCCTAGGCATGCTTGATACTGAAATACCCCTGGACCTCATTTGGTAACAAGAATTGCTGGGGCCCACACATGAAAACACCCATATCCTTGGCCAATGTTCCCCTGCTCTCCCTCCCACCTTCTCTATGTAGCAGGAACAGAGATGTAATTGAGAGCCCTTGGCCCTGAGATGAAGTAAACTAGTCTCTGAGATTGCTCACTGCTCTCTCAGAGAGAAGGGTGGCTGGACTCATCGAAAAGGGAGTCTGCACCTGGAACTCACCCCCCAGAGGCCTCCCAGAAGGGTCCACAGAGAAGCCTGCATCCTGCGGTCTTAGACGGCAGCGTTACTGGTCAGTGCGTGTGCGTGTGCGTGTGCGTGTGTGTATGAGCATATGCATGTGTTTCTGTAGTGTGGTCACGGTCCCCCAGATGTGTAGCAGGTGGGGCAGGGGGAAGGGCTCAGGCTTTGAAGTTGCGGGGCGGGTTCATGTGCCAGCTCTGCAGCTTCCAGTCCACACGTGCAGGAAAGTTAACTTTGTATCCCCAGGTCTTGGGGTCCTTGTTTGCAGCAAGGAGAGAGGAAAACCTATTTTATGTAGCATTTTGCTAGTTAAATCAGAGCTTAGATAAAAAATATCCAGCCTGATGTTTGGCATGAGACAGGCACTCAGATGGTGATTCCTGTCATTTTTGTGCACGTTGGTTTAATGACAGATGCGTCACCGATTGGGCTGCATTCCGCAGTGATTGTGCCATATTTCTCTAAGTGATCCTTGATCAGAGGCCACTTCTTTGCCTCTCTTTTCTGTTTTTAAGAGGAATGTGAGAAAGTATTACTGGGTCTTCTCACCTTGACATTGGTAAGGACAGAAGCAGAGACTTCAGGCAAACGCACGTGAAAACGCTTCGTGTGCTGGTTGGAGAAGGGCAAGTGTGGAGGTGGGGACGCCTGGCCTTGGGAGTCGGGGTGGGCCATGGGGCGGAGGATTGGGGATGGCTTTCAGTGCACATTCTCATATTGGCCCATATTTATTTTATTTATTTATTTATTCACTTACTCACTTACTGATTTTGACCCCCAGCCCTGGCCTCGAACCCTGGCCCGAAGGCTCCACCTGCCCTACACCTTAGTCACCTAGTTTCCTGAGCCACAAGGGTGCACCCTCCAGGCTTATTTTTACAGAAAGATTTTTCTTCCTGTTTTGAGCACCTGATCTGCCTGTCTCTCATTTAGTTCAGCAAATGTTTACCAGTAGCCACTAAAAGACCAAGAACTACTACTTAATGAGCACTTTAAAGCTCCCCTGGGAAAAGTCACCTCATTTTACAGATGAGCAAACGAAGCCAGGAGAAACTCAACGACTCGCTCAGATATTTATCCCCTGGTGAAGGTGAGAAGAGCCAGATACTCCATGGGGGAGGAAGAAGGATCTGAAAAAGAACCCCAACAGCCTCCACCCTCCAGGAGCTGCCAGCAAACGTGGACTCTTAGCCATCATCAAACAGCGGAGCAGTGCTGCAGGGTTCTTGTTTGCGGAGCCTGCTGACAGTGACCAAGGGCATCTGGAAGGGGATCTGGCTCTGCTGGCCTGTTTCAGGTGGTTGGGAGGCTGGAAGCTCATTAAGAAAGGTTGGCCAGTGTGGGTGGTTGGGAGGAGTTACCTGGGCTCCTGGAGAGGGCCTCACTCCTGGGGGGCTTTGGGGGGAGGGGACAAACAAGAGCTGGGGGAGTATAGCCAGGTGTAAAGGAGGGCAGAGAATGTGAAGGCAGAGAATGTGAAGGCCAGACTTGCCATAATTGTAGGGAGGTGAAAGCTTGGCCAGTGGGAGTATCACCAGGCGGGCAGAGTGCAGACAGGAGGGTGTAGCACCCCTGCTGGGGAAGCCTGCATCCCCACTGGTGATTTGCAGCTAGTTTGTTGTTGGGGGATGTTTGCTCAAACTAACTTTCAGCAAGCAGTGATGGAAACTGGGACAGAATTTCAAACCAGGCAGGATGCAGGGAAACATCACTAAACCAGGACAGCTCTGGTCACACCAGGACCTAGTAACCCGAGGTCACGCTAGGTGGTGCCAGTTCTATGGATCAGTAGAGATGGATGGGCCCCGGAGGGCCATTTTCCGAGGCTGAGGTCCCCACAAGTTGTGGGGGGATAGGCCACAGACACTCGAGCCCCAGTCTGGGTTAAGATACCTGGCCCCATGGACGGGTGCTGACCCTTGTTCCATCAGAAGTTTGGAGAAAGAAGAGCTGCACCCCAGAGGTGGAGACTCTCAGAAGACTAGAGGGCCTGGGGAGGCCACAGTCTGGGGCAATTAGCTCAGACGACAAAGGACAAGAATGATGGGGGAGGATGGAATGGGTCCATTGTCACAGCAAGTTGGCAGAGTGTGAGGAGCCGAGGATGGAAACAGCCCACGAAGGGTTTTCACTGCCAGATATAGACGTGTGGGCACTGGGAACGATGGTTTCTAAGCCCAAGAATGCCACAAAGCCCCAGTCTAACCTACAGCCTCTCTCTCCCTCACCCTCCCTCCCTCCCTGCTTCCCTCCCTCCTTCTCTTTTTCTCTCTCCCTTAGGTGCAAGGAGTTTGTTTCCCCAGTGTATTCCTACACCTAGCACAGTGCCATTCACTTAGTAGGTACTTCATTAACATGTACTTAATAAACACATAGAACCATAATATATACTGTATTTATGGGTATATACATAGGAAACATTTTGAAAAGTTGATGAAAAGAATACACACAAGTGGCCAAATTACTTGAAGGGAGGGCGGAAAGGAATTGAATGAGACCAGAAAGGCCAGAAAGGGACTTCACCTGAGTCTGATCTTTTTAACTAAAGAAAATATAATGGCAAACTTTAAGTCTGAATGGTGGGTATTTGGACTCTTATTTTATTCTTCATCATTTCAAAAATATTCCTTATTTTAAAAAAAAGCATTGATACAAATGTCTTTGGTTAAATGCATAGGACAGTTCTTCTCCAGAAGGAAGAGTGACCACAGTGAGGCCTTAAGATGCCTTAGGATGACAGATAGGCCTGGCTGATCGTCAGCGAAGCAGTGACCGCGGCTCTGACACTTGCCTTGCTTCCCTGTCTCGAGGCCCGTACTCCAGAGCAAGCATTCACGAGGTCGTCGTGCTCAGAACATAATCCTTCGTGAAGGGTCTCTGTTTCTGACAGCGTGATACCATAGTGGGCCTTCTGGCTCATCCCTGTAGTGGGAGGCTTGTACATGTTGGTTCCTCCTGGAGTCAGGAAAGAAGAGGCCATGTTCCCTTTGAGAAAATGCTGGGGCCCAAGCTTCACTCTGATAGATTCACTCAGCCACTCTGAGCCCCAGCCCACAGCCAAAGGTGGGTGGTCATTGGGAGGACTAAGCAGACTGGTGTGCTGTGTACAGGCGCCCAGGACAGAACCCAGTGCCAGCAGATGCTCAAACACATGGACATCCTTCCCTGGAGGGCACCATGCAACCTGACCCTTGCTCCCCTCACACCCCACACCACGGCCACCCTTCACAGCCCGTGTGACCCTGTCTCCTCCGTGAAATTCTTCCTCACCACCCAAGAGCTCATGGCACTGAATGCTTCATCTTAGTGAATTTTTCCATCAGCTCACTTCCATTTTGCCTCCTTACATCGTCAATCTTCTGAAAGTGGGGACGTGACTTGAACTTTGTGGGGGGTGATGGAAGGCCGACCACATGAGAGACAGATGCCCTGGGTTACAGTCTGCTAGTAAATTTAGGGCTCCATTAGCTTTGGGGCTTCGAGAAAGTGGCAATAATAACCTCCCTCACAATTTCTAGAAGATGATGTAGATATTCTATGTGAAATATAGTTAGGAGAAGTTTAATATTGCTGAATGAATTGAAGCTGCATGGAAAAGAGGAAGCTCCTCACAAATGTCACGCTGACTTTGAATTCCCCAGAGTCTACAGGCACAGGCCTTCTATGCACTCTGGCTAAGAGAAATAGCAGTCTTGAATATTCTCCAGTCTTCCTGAGGGAGAACAAGAGAGAGACCATACCAGATTATAAAGCTTACTCTGGTTTTAAACAAAATTTTGTTTTCATTCTCACCAGGGTCGAGATGACCACAGCCACCCCTTTGGGGGACACCCCCTTCTCATTGAACGTGACCAACAGGGAAGAAGACTTTCTGTACAAGAGTAAGGTTAACACTGACTTGGGGCAGGGGGGAATAAGAGGGGACAAGTGTCATGGTCAACTCCTGGTGTGCAAGTCAAGAGCATGCATTCTGGAGACAAACTGCCCGGGTCTCAGTCCCAGTTCTACCACTTGCCAACTGTGTGACCCTAAGCCCAAAACACCCTGCTCTGTGCCTCAGTTTCCTCCTCTATAAGGTGGGCATGTTAATGAAGCTACCACATAAGGTAGGTGTGAGGACTGAGAGAGATAATTCATTAAAGAGTTGAGATCAGCCTCAATGAGTACTAAGTACCTAGTGAGTATTATTAGTGCCATTACTACCGCCATCTTGTGCTGTCGTTTTCATTAGGGAATCTCAAGGGTTAGCGGATGACGGAAATTTGAGGTGTCTCCAAATGGGCCACCTTAACATGTAGCTGCTTTCATGATTATTTTTGCAAGATCAAAACACCCCATCAGTTTACAAAGGAGGAAATTCATGTGGGTGAGGGGTTCAAACTGGAGAGACATTTTCCAGGAACAAGTGGCCCCCAGAAGGAAAACTTTGAGGACAGCTCTTCAGAAAACCGAATGATTATAAGAGGAAGTTTGGGTCCATTTCAGTTGACTTCGTATATACCTCTGGGAGGGGAACAGGCTTCCCGACGCCAGCAGAGATGCCCAGTGGTAACAGCTCTGGCCTGTGATGCTGGCAGGCTCATCTCTTCCAAGGAGAAGCAGAAAAGGTCACGCTCAGGACAGGCTCCCACAGTGGGTAGGGAGACCTATAGAGGTCTGCCGATATGTCTCAACCCGCTCCAAGAGGAAACACTAAGTAAACAGAGTCACTTAACAAAATGAGGATAATTCAGTCTTGCTTTGTTTTTCATTTCCCCCCCTTCTCTGACCCCTAGGCCTCGAACTTGGGTCCTCGGCTCTACATAGTCTGTGTCTTAGCTGCCTGAACTACAGGAAATTCTGTTTTTATTTAACTGAAAGCAGCAGGTGTCAGCTAGACTATTTTACCCACCCAGAGAGAGTTACCAGGCTTAGTAAAGAAAAATACAGGCTACCCAGTTAAGTTTGAATGTAAGAGAAGCAGCAATTTTATATAAGTATATGCCAGGCAATATCTGAGTCATATTAAAACAAACTTCAGGCAGGCCCTGGTGGCTTAGTGGTTAAGTCCACGGCATGACATTCAGCCAACATAGTCCACATACATCCCAAGGACCCAGATTCGTGACCTGGAGCCACAGGGGAAACAAGCAAGATGAACAACTAAATAAGATACTTTTTCCTCCTCTCTCTTCCTGCCTGCCTTCCTGCTCACCTTCATTCCTGTCTGCGCCTTTCCTTTAAAACAGTGTTTTGTTGGTGCACCCTGATGGACAGCAGCTTGGTCAATCGCCTCCAAAAAGACACAGGCCACCACATACCCCTGGGTTCGAGTGCTGGGTCCACAGGGAAACAGCACTGTGATCAGCTGACATGAAAATAAAATAAAACATTTCTTTCTCCTCTCTCTTCCTGCCTGCCTTCCTGCTCACCTTTATTCCTGCCTATACCTTTCCTTTAAAAAATTTTTTTTCAGGCAAAAGCTGTGCCCTCCTTTTTGAACCATTCACATATTTAGAATATGAATAATGCTGTAATAAACATCTTCATGCATACAGCTTTTTTGTATTTAGAATAATTTCCTAAACTCCCCTAATCAAACAAATGGGGTTAAAAAGAATAAAAATTTTTAATTATCCTTGGTATTTTCAATATTAATTCTGACAAGGTTGTCAGTCTTGAACCCATAAATGGAGTTCGATATTGGGACAGAGAACTGACATTAAATTAGAATCTGGAATAGTGAACTACAAAGACATTCATGAGAGCTTTGTAATAGTGTAAGAGTGACAAAAAAAAATCCTCAAAAGAGAATTGGTAAGTAAATTTCACTACAGCCAAACCATGGAATACTATATAGCCATTAAAAATCATGCAGCAAAACACAATGACATGGAAAACCTTTAAGATATTGTTATAAAATGGTTTATGGAATATGATTCTATCGTTATCAAATCCATATTTTTATACTCATACTCATTAGGTACTTAGTACACAGTGAGGCTATTCCACGCTTTTAATGGATTATCTCTTTTAGTTCTCATATTTATAAATATTTCCAGACAGGATGAATGCATGATTTTTAAAGATGGATAGATATTTGATATACTGGTACAAGTTGACACTGGTAAATGTATACATGTGCAGGCCACTAGTGATTCTTGGGATGAGCTTTTATCTCCCACCCCTTTTTTGGTCTGCATTCATATTTTCAAAATTACCTACAAAAATTGTATATGTGTGTGTAAGTATATATACACACAGATGTAAATATGATAACACAAAACTGATTTCATATTATCAAAAGGAGGGAAGGGTTTTGCTTGCCTAGAGTTTGAAGCTGTGTTAAGGCTGATAAGATGGGGAGTTGGCAGGTGAGGTGCTGAGGCCCCTTTGGGACTTGGGGCGCGCTGCCTCCCTAACATGACCTGTCCTGGGTCAGCAGAGACCCCCCAGGACATCGCATCCTCTCGCCTCCCCTCAGCCCGGTGAGGGCATTGGCACCAGAGCGGGGGGCGGGGGCCCCCTCGCCGTCTCTGAACTTCCCTCTACAATCTCGTCCGCGCTCGCCATCTTCACCCCTCTCCCTGCAGGCTCTGGTGCCATCGTGGCTGCCATAGTGGTGGTGGCCATCATCGTCTTCACCGTGGTTCTGATCCTGCTGAAGATGTACAACAGGTACGGGCGGCGGGGCTGGGGGCCGCCTGGGCCCTGCAGTGGTGTCAGAGTGAACGGGAACGTCCGGTGTCCAGCAGGGTCCGCGTGTCCATCACAACATGCTCCAAAGCTTCGTGGGTCCCTTTTTGATATCTGTTCTGCTGAAGGAACTTTACTGTGACTAAGCATGCTTTTAACTTGGAGAAATGGTTTTTAATATACTAGTGAGGCGCGCCCTGGCACCGCGAGATTAGGTCCGCTGCCTCCAGCTGAGAGCTTGGTCCACACACATCCCAAGGTCGTGAGTTTGCATCCCAGGGTTGGGGGAACGACCATGAGGAAGAACTAAATAAAATAAATCAAATGCTCTTCCTCCTCTCTCTTCCCGCCCGCCTACTCACTTTGGTTCCTACCTGCACCTTAAAAGAATAATAATAGATAATGCTAGTGATGATGACTTTGAGCATGTCCTCAATACCTGTGTGTAACTTACAGAAAATGGAAAGTGTTTTAATCCTCTTCTTCCAAAGGTTGTATATATATATATATGCATGTGTGCAATGTGGACCACGTGAGGATGTGAGGAGACAAGTAGTAGACTGCACGTACCCACAGCTCCACTTTCTAGGACCAAATACGAGAAAATAATATAATTTGATCGCATAAACGATCATTGTTAGTACCTGTAGTCACAGCTTTGCTAGAAGGTTATTCTGTTAGGGTCAACTTTCGTCCTCCCAAGAAAACGCACACACACTTCAGTCGACAATGCAAGAGCAAAAGGAAACTTTATTTCCAGCTAGCTGGGGTCTGAGCCAGTCCAGCACAGTGGAGTCAGACAAAGACCCCAGGCTTTATTTCAGCAGGGTTTTTATAGCAAAGGTTACAGAGCAAGGGATTAGTTACAATTCTAGACCTTGAAGCATTCACATATTTAGTATCTTTTGGCCCCAGGTTTCCAGTATGTCTTCTCTAAGGAATTTCTAGTTTCAGGGCCAGAAACGAAACTTTTCAGGGTTCTTATTTCAGGAAGCGAAACTCAGGCCTATAGCTATTTCTGTCTGGAGCCTGTCATGGCGGTGATCTGGCTCCTACAATTCTTTTCAGGGAAGAAAACAAAATAAAAAGATTATAACCACAACAGAACCTGGAAGCCCATTTTGGGAAAAGGATATTATAGAATTGTATTTATTGGTGAAGCTATTAGAAAGTTTAGAAACCAGTGTGTGCTTTATGACCATACACCTGTCTCTCTCTCTGTCTCTCTGTCTCTCTCTGTCTCTGTCTCTGTCTCTCTCTCTCTCTCTCTCTCACACACACACACACACACACACACGCACACACGAGAGATGGTCAAGAGTATCCAGCAAGGTGTTAACGGCCAGCGTGTGGACCTGATGAGATGCTGGGGGGCTGGCTGACTTTTGTAGGGGCAGCAGGTGTTCTTCCTTACTTTGGGGGAGCAGTAAACAGTGCTGATTTCACAACAGTATCATTTCTAAAGGGCTCTAACATAGTATCTCTTACAATGAGCCAGGTGTGGCTCTAAGCTCCATTTTTAGTCTTGAGGACACTCCCCAAAGGATCACTGGGGCTCCTAGTCTCTTCTTTGTAGAAGTGAACTAGATGAAGGAAGAGTAAATAGCAGGCTTGAGATTACTCAGCGTTAATTGGCAGAGTTGAGGCTCAAACCTATTCATCTGGTTTCAGAGAAAATACTTCCATTACTCCTACTGCTACCACTACCACTGCTGCTTCTAATAATAGTAGCGACACTTTATTAAGCATTTCTAAATCTGCAGAGTATTACAGTTCGGGTCTATTACACACGAGGAAGCAGCATCAAACTCTAACATCTACGCTTCCTTCTCCGTTGCTGCTGCGGCTGAGCCCCTTCTCTAGGTTATAGAAAGAAGGGAAGAAGGAGGGAGAAAGGGAAGTGAGGAAAAAACATATTCATTTATCGCGTTGTTCATTTTGGATTTTCACCCTGGTCCTTGGGCTGTACGTGGTCTGCACACCAGTGACTCAGGTGCCTGAGCCCCAGGGTTATAATTTGATGGAGATTCCACCCACCCACCTTGTTGACAGTGCTTTCTGGGCTGAGAACTGAGAGACCTGGGTTCTCTCAGCTCTGTAAAAAGTTCTCAAATATTTCTGGCAATAAACTTTAGCAAGCATAGTGAGGCTACAAAGCTGAACTCACACTTCAGCTTTGAACAGGAAAATATTAATTTTTCAGCATTTTATCTTTTATATAGTCACCTGACACTTTAACTGGAAAAAAAATTTTGAAAGGAAAGGTACAGGCAGGAATGAAGGCAAGTAGGCAGGCAGGCAGGAAGAGAGAAGAGGAAGAAGCATTTTCATTTATTTTTATTTCGTTGTTCACAGAGGTTGTTCCTCCTGGCCCCAGGCCTTGAACCCGGCACTTTGGGATGTATGTGGACTATGCCCAGGGTACACGAGACTGCCAGGCCACCAGGATGCACCTAATTGGAAAAAAATTTAGGTTAAAAAAGGAATTGAAGGGTCAGACCAGCTGCAGTCTGAGATCTCTTTCAGCTGTAAAATCCCGTGGTCGGCAATGACGAAGTTTGATTTAATGATGGGGCCTCTGACTCTTCACCAGAGCCTGTTCCCCAAGACACATAAGGGGAAGACTCAGCCATGTCACCTCTTCCTTCACAGGAAAATGAGGACAAGGAGGGAGCTGGAGCCCAAAGGCCCCAAGCCAGCCTCTCCTTCGGCCCTGGGCCCAAACAGCGGCAACAGCCAAGAGCCAGCAACTGTGACCTTCAGCTCTGTTGACGTCCACGTGGAGACGCGGTGACCCTGGCATTCTCTCAGCCACTGTCCAAAGAGTCTTCTCCAGTCAAGACCAAGAAGCACATTTCCCTCCGGCAGCTTCATCATGACCTCCTTCCAGTCAGGTTGGCAGGGACACCTCTCACGCCATCCCGGATGCTTCACACAGCCCCCAGCCCCGCCTGCCCCACCCCACCCCAAATACATCCTTACCCCTGCTGCCACCTCCCCAAAAGTTGTGGGACAGTCCTTTGGCACCTGATGAGGTAGAATTATGTTGGGAATCCACTAATATGGCTTTGGCTCTCTCCCCCACCCCAAACAACACAACTAGACAGACAACCCAGGAATCTTCTATCAGGGGTCAGGGGTCAAAGCAGCCTTCTAAGAGTGTCACGTGAGTCTGCTAGAGGCGTCATGTCAGAGTCAGGGCCAAATCCACAGCTGTGCAGCGCAAGATAATCAGTCCCACAATCAGGCACGGGGGAACTAACTGGGACTAACTAGCAAAAAACCCAACTTACTAATTTATCACTTGTTCCAGCACCAGATGACCGCTAGCTAGCTCATGACAATGAACCAGCACATCCTTTCCCTCGTTAGAGTGGTTACAAGAAAATGGAAATCTTCCTAAAACATTTCTACTTCATTAGTAAAGAGTCAGAGTGGAAAGGAACAGGGTAACCTGAGGAGCCATGGCCTCTAGGGCTGTGTCTATAAACCTGGAACTAGCCTGTGGGTCGATCACAGCCCTTCTGCCTCCCCGCACTGGGGCTGGATGAGCCCTGACTCAAGTCTTATTTCTTGGCTCCCCTCTGAATGGATGCTGAACAATCCTCACTCTCCAGTTGACACCTTATCTCTGAGGCCCAGTTTGGATGTTGATTAGATTTTCAACGATATGTTACCTCAGTCCTTCCAGAGATCAAAATACATTCAAAGTACCACCTTTTCTCTGTAGAGTGCTAATCTCTTTGACTCCTTCGCCTGGAGAACAATCTTACAGAGATGAAAGTGTTTTAGAATTAAGAAGACCTGCTCCACAAGCCCTTCTTCCTAGCGTATGTCCTTGGGAAAGTGACTCACTCTCTCCATATTGGTTTTCTAGCCCTGCAGTGGGAATGATAACACCTGCCTCACTGGGCAAGTACAAGTCAAGGACTTAGTAACACAGCTGATAGCAACTGGACCCAGCAGGTGCTCAGTGAATGGGAGCCTGCGTTATTGTGATATTTCTTCAGTTGCAGGACATGTGTTTGTTCATGTTTTCATGATTCTGAGATGTGAATACATCTTAAAATAGATGGGTCCATTAATGTGGTTGTTTCTTTTTCTCCTCTCTCAAACAGTTGTTTTTTAATCAATTGTGCATCCTACAATTGAAAGCATCTTGGAAACAAGGTAGTAAATCCTTTTATGTCATAGAAAGTGACACACTCTGACATCTTACCCCAAATTCTAGAAGTCTCTCCCTCGTCAGGCCAGAAATTTTTTTTGGAAGGAACAGGGAGGTAAAATGACTCCTGTGTGCACAGCTCAGGCCATCGCACTATGAAAATACTCACCTAAGTATGCCTGGAAAAATATTGACAAAGTCACTCTCCCAGGCATCTTTTCTCCCTGCTGTGTTTAAATATCTACCAGCTACCAGGCACTTTGTAGGATGTTTTCACATAAAGTATCTCATAGTACTCATTTTTCTCAACAGTGCTGGGAAGTGTTATATTTTTCCATTTGCAGGTTAGAATTTCAAACTCAGAAAAGATACTTGCCAAAAATCACAGATCTAGTAAATTGCAAAAACAAGATTCAAACCCTGGTCCCTCTGACCCCCAAGTCTATCTTCGGTTTGTCCTTCTTTCTGTCATTTGGACCTAGGGAACACGGACTCCTTTGTGGCTAAACAAGCAGACAAGCTCGTGCCTGTATCTCCGTGGAGGTCAGGAGTCTAGCTTCCAAATCAAAAGTGGGGACAAAGCCACTCTGGTCGCCTCCTCTGGGCTTCCACGATTGTTGCCAAAGGAGCCCGTTTAAATCCATCCCAGCGCTAAGGATTCCTGCTCCTTCGCTCTGCCACCTCGGCCCAAGGACAGAAGGTGGAATGGCACCTGACCAGGGGAAAGCCATTTCTGTAAGGACTCAAGCCCCAAGTAGATGTTTCCCAAATGTATTCTACTTTAAAAAATGATTTGGCATGTTCCAGGCCTAAAATCAGACTCTTCTGCCCACAATGGAACCTTCCTGGAATTGCTAGAGAAATGTTCTCATATCTGTTCTTCTGCTACATGAAAGCTGGGATGTGGGGGAAAGGTAGAGCGGTGAAGGGAGGAAAGTCAGAGTTTCGTGTTCTGTGTTTAACTGATGAAGACAGTAAACACCCTCAAAGAGCCCCTCCATGCAAGCTGAGGTGCTAGGAATGCCTGGACTCAGGGCCCCTGCTCTCGCCAGTCACCTGGGACAGGGCTCTTACGTCATGGTGGTGTACAGCATTCTGACAGGTGCCTTTCCTAACTGACCAGATGCTGCCCTTCTTTGGCCACTGAATCAATAAACATATTAAATACATAAAGAAAAGTGTCTAAAAATAAAAAAATTTCAATGAAATATTTGTTGAGTGGATTTCAGTTAATTTAAAAACTGATGAATACCTACCTTGTCTAAAAATGTCCTCTCCCTGATCACGTAAGGAGGGGCCTGTAGGAAAGTCCCAGTCTTTTCGAACATTGTATCTCATCCCTAAAGGATGATGGAAAAGCTGCGCTGCTCTCACAGACTTTTCTGTGAGTTAGAAAATTGTTAACTTGCTCAAATGTTACAAAAGGAACCCCCTTTACAGTCTGCAGTCAAACACCAGCAGTGCTGGAAAGCCAGGTGCTGGGAACCCCGCACTGGTAGGAGATATTAGACAAGACGCTGAGTCAGCAAGGATGATGTTTATCACTTAACTCCTGCCGTGTGCCAGGCATAAGGTGGGCACTTCATAGTCAGCTGCTCCTATGACCATTATAACGCCCATGTGTAGAGGTCTCCGTTATTTCAACTGGGAGCATGAGGAAGCAAGTTCACGGAGGTAAGTTATCCTTGGGTGACGCAGTGGACATTTGTCAGTCTTTTGATGACCATTCTCATGTGTGGGGAGAGGCAGGATCACTTCCTACTATAAAAGCTAACAAGGCTAGATAATCACTTCCCCAGACTCCCTTGCAGCAGAATTAGGACACATGGCCGAGGTGTAGCCGATCAATACCCCTGACAAGGACTTTTAATCCAGAAGTTGGTCGCATCAAGGACCAGCAACTGCAGAATCTGCACTGGTGACGGATGTGTTGGCGCCCTTCATTTAAGAGACAGCAACCTTAGAGGTCCTAGCAACCGTGGAAGCATCATTGTTGAGTCCAGACCCGGTGCCCATGGCTACACATTGGCTGTGTGAGCTCAGATGACAACGGTTACATTGTACCAAACCAGTTCTTTAGTAGGATTGAGGTGTGGCATCTGGCAGCATGTCTCTGAGCCTGGTTCTGGCCTTCTGCCTGGCAATACCTGATTCCCTTTTCTGCTTAAATCAGCAGCCACTTCTTGCTGCGTAGAGCTAGGGACTGGTTGGTGGTGGGGCACCTACCTGAGAAGTGGCTGCCCTGGAGCCCAGGCCACCAATCTTGCTCTTTCCATGAAGACGCTTCCGGGGGAGGCTAAGTGACCAAAGGAACAACAAAGGGCTGTGGACTCGCAGAGAAGGTTGAGTTGCCTCCAATTACATGTGTCCCAGAGACTTTGGGACTTTGTGAATGTTAGTGACAGAGCATTTAAAAAGAACCTGGAAGGATGGGTAGGAGTCTTTTTAAGCAAAGTTTTTTTAAGTTGAAGTATCACACACAGAGAGAGACACACAAACACAAACAGTGACACAAACACACACACAGACACAGACACACACACACACCCCTGGGTATGCAGTTCAAAAAATGTCCACCAACTGATGCATACGCACTTGTGTGACCAGCATGAAAATGGAGGAACAGCATTACCAGCACCCAGAGGCTCCCTTCCCCTCCTCCTGCCTCACCCACCTTCCCCACAGCATGAGCAGGATCCCCACTGCGGGGACGGTGAGTGGAGTGTACATTCCAGCGGGGAGAGGAGCCTCCGACTGCCCAGGTCCACCTCAGGAGTCAACCAGCTGTCACAGCCTCTCAGTGACCTCCTCCAACATGTCCCTACGGTTTACCCATCCTGGACATGGCATCTGAGTGGAGTCATATAATACTTGGCCTTTTATGACTCATATCTTTCTTTTTTTTTAATTGAGGCAACTTAAATTTTTAATACTAGTTTAAATTTTAGTTGTTCGGGCTCACTCTTCATCATGCATGTCTCACCTCACACCCATCACCGAATGTCTCCATCACAGTCCATCGAATCTCACTACCCTTTGCTTCCATCCTCTACCCTTTCCCTTCTGGCAACTTTAATTCTGTTGTCAGTGTTTTGTTTTGTCTGTTCCTTTACTTTGTTTCTTTATATTTCAAATACAAGTGCAATCCATCTAGCATTTGTCTGTCTTCTTCTGACATCTTTCACTTAGCATAATCCCCTCTTTGTTGCATCCAGGTTTTCACCCATGGCAAGATTTCATCTTTTTATAGCTGAGTAGCATTCCATTATGTATGTACATCACATCTTCTTTATCCTTTCATCTATATGACTGGTCTCCTTCACTTAGCTCAGGATTTCCAAGGTTCATCAATGTTGTCACATAAAACAGAACTATTTCTTTTTCAAAGGTGTATAATATTCCATTATATGTATATAGAGCCTCTTGCTTATCCATTCACCAGTTGATGGATGTCTGGTTGGTTTCTATATTTTGACTATTATGAATCATGCTGATGTGAACATTCCTGCACGAATGTTTGCACGGATGTGTCTTTAGTTCTCTCGGCTTGTGCCTTAGGAATGAAATTGCATCATCCGATACTTCGTTTAACCTTTTGAGGAGATGTCAACCTGTTTTCTGAAGTGACTGCACTATTTCACATTTCCAACAGCAACATTTGAGGGTTCCAATCTCTCCATATTTTTGCTAGACTTGTTATTGTCCACCTTTTTAATTGCAACCATCTTCATTGTTAGGAAGTGGTATCTCATGGTGGTTTCTACTTGAATTTCCCTCAGGACTAATGACATCGAGTTGGCCATTTTTGTATCCTTTCTGAAGAAATAATTTTCATACACAGGTGTCACCGAATGTCTAGAGGCTTCAAGCTGGCTTTCTTCACTTTGTTGTTCTAGGCCCAACCTACTGGGAACACAAGAGGTCAAGAGTCAGAGGTCAGTCCACCCCCACCCCTACTCCCGGATCCCTACTGTTTACCCCCACCCACCCCCATATACATTCAATTTTCAGTAAATGGCAATGAATGTCCTTTTGAGAAGACCACTCTTTCCCTGCTTTATTGCATCGCCAATTTTATCTGTCAACTTTATCTATAAAGTGACTGTTTTCTGTGTGGTGTGGGTGGAAATGTTTTAGATAGCAATTATGGCAAAGACAGGCCAGGCAGGGGAAAGAAAAAGCAAGAGTGACTCAGATGTTAAGTCTGCGGCTCTGGTGTAGTCCACATAAAGCCCAAGCACCTGAGTTCGAAACATAGGGCCACGGGAAGCAACTAAAATGAGCAACTAAATAAATAAATAATTCTACCCCTTTCTCTACCTTCCTGCCTGCCTGCTTTTCTTAACTCTTGCCTGCTCCCTTTCTGTTTAAAATAAAGACAGGAAACAAAAGCAAGAATAAAACTTGGGAGTCAATGAAGCAGTTTGCCTGTTCCTTCTTTCCTGCTTACTTTTATAAGCACACACCACATGCTGAGAAACAGTGCTGAGAAAACAGATCAGGTCCCTGACCTCACAGACCATCTAGCGGGAAGACATTAAATAAGCAGCTACGATACAGATCAATGGCTTTTGTGATGGTGGGAAGTTCAAGCTAGTATGCAAACCTCTGCTGCGGCACCTTGTTCAGCTCAGAGGTTGCAGTGGGTGGGAAAGGAGATGCCCTCAGAAGAAATAACATCTAAACTAAGGGAAAGGTTGGTAGGAACGAGTCGGGAAGAGTGGGAGGAGAGGAAGAGAGGTAAAGAAGAGACTCTTGCAGAAAAGAAGAGCTTTAGAAAGAAGAGAGGCACACCCTGGTAGAGCAGTGGTTAGATCAATTGTCTCCAAAGGAGCACAGGCCACACACCACTGGGTTCGAGTCCCAGCCCAGCGGGGGAACAACCAATGTGAACAACTGAAAAAAATAAAGTGCTTCTTCCTCCTCTCTTTCTTCCCACCTGCCTACCTACTCACCTTCATTTCTGCCTGCACATTTCCTTTAAAAAAAAGAAAGGAAGAAAGGGAGGGAGGGAGGGAGGAAGAAGGAAAGAGAAAGAAAGGGAATTAGCTGCAATAGAAGAAAGCCAGTATGAAGTCTTTTCAGGACTTGGCTATTTTAAGGCAATGGGGAGCCACTGAAGGTGCTTGAGCAGGGAAGTGACAAGATCAGATCTGTCTTTTAAGGAGATAAATCCTGCTACAATATGCACAGCGGATGTGTGGGAAAGACTGGGGGCCAGGAGAATGATTTAAAGTCTATGCAAGAAGTAACAGGTGCATCTGCGTATCGGTTAGCTTTAAATGTCTTTTCCAAATAGCCCTCTAATTGTCAAGTTCTGTTCTTTTTGTTTTTTGAAGTAGCTATTTGTGGGTGTGCAGTAACCCAACAAAAATGTCTCCAAGAATGGTCTTGGGCCCACTGGACGGGCACATACAGCCGAGCATTGTCTCAGCTCTGTAGCCCTTTGTCCTGGGACGCCCATTCCTTTCACAGAAAATGTCCTGGCAAAGAAGCAAACCGCTGTCCCAGACTCTGCCTATCTGCCTGCATGTGGGAGAAACAGGTAGAAACAAGACTGACCTTCAAGTCTCCAGTGATATGAAAGCTCCTTTGTCTGGTGACAGCTCAGGTATTGACAGAACGAGTTCGTAACTGGCTCAAACTCTTGAATGACTTTTACCTGGATTTCAGAGGCTCTTAAAGAATGCTGCAGAGCCTTCATTACTCTCAGAGAAATGCCGCCCTCAATGTCTTCCTTCCTTCCAGCTTTCTTGCCTTGGGAGGCACATGAAAGTGAAAGAGATTAAACAAACAAATGAAGGTCCTCAGAACACATCACCCCCTTGATGCACCCTGGTGGCTCAAGGTTTAAGCCTGTGCCTGGGGAGCAGTCCACACAGAGCACAAGGACCCAGGTTCATGGCCCAGGACTGGGAGCAGCAACTAACTAAACAGGGTGCTTCTTCCTCCTCCTCTCTTTTCCCTCCTACTTGCTGCCTCCCTGCCCTCCTCTTAAAAAAAAAAAAAAAAAGAACAGGTCACCCTGAGAGTCTCAGAATGGGTTCCCTATAACCACTCCGCTCTAGAACACAGTTTACTTTGAGCTGAAAACAATGGTGACCCCAGAGGTGAAGGAGAAGCTGCTTTCCTCCAGCACTTCCGCCCTCACCCAGTCACAGGAGGATCTCTCCCTACACCTCTCCCTTCCCCAGTGTGACCGCTCTTCTCTCACTGCTGAGAAGAAAGTAGTTGGGCAAGGTCATAATCCCAGTGAATTTTATCTGAAAACATTTTTACTTTCAAGGTAAAGGTGAAGTCGTCCGCTCATTGTCCCCTTACCTATTTCTTGGTGCAGGATTTTTTTTTTTTTTTTTTTTTTAAGGAAAGGTGCGGGCAGGAATAAAGGTGAGTAAGCAGACAGGGAGGGGAGGGAGATGCATCTTTATTATTTTTATTTAGTTGTTCACTCTGGTTGTTCCCACCCAGACCTGGGGCTCAAACCCAGGGGGGTGTGGCCTGTGCTCCTTCGGAGGCCATTATCTGAAGGTGACAGGGGTCTGAGTAGGAGGATCTGCTTCCACGTCTACTGTTCTCAGGACATGTGCTCAAAGATGGAGTGGGTGACACACAGTGACTGGGTCCCAGTGTCCTGCACAAGGAGGTTCCCAGAGTCACGCTGTCAAGTTCTCTGTGCAGAAATCATCTCTGTGACAGGTTTTGCAGATGACGTAGCAGGAAGTCCCAAGGCCGAGACCTGGGGAGGTTCTGAGAGCTCAGGCTGCATGGTGGCAGACTTGCAGCACTGCCCCAGACATCCGTGTCCCACCTCCTGCTTTCTTTCCCTTCGCTGCCCTCATCCGGCACCTGCACACACTCTGGGTCGCACAGGAGAGCCAGGACGTGGGAGGCTGGCTGTCCTTCAAAGGGGATGCAGAGTGCGGAGGAGGAAGAAAGGGGAGCAGCAGGGGCCTGGAAGAGGAGACAGGGAGCTCAGGGCCCAGAGGGGGCCCACGGAGACCTCAGCATTCTGAGGAGCGGACAGGACCAGGTGCCTCAGGGAACCCGAATCCAGCTGCCAGCCTGGCGCACCACCTCAGGGCCGGTTTGGACATGGAGTTTCATCTCGAAGGGGACCAGGGCCTGCGGGGCCTCTCCATGAAGCCGGGGACTCTGCCTGGTGGTCCGGCCTGGCTGCAGCAGAAGTCGGCAGAGCATCTACCACTCCTGAGGGCAGGAAGGGTGCTGGCGGGCACAGCCAGCACCCTCCCTGCTGAAGGAGTGGCCGCGGCGGGCAGGAGCTGACAGCGCAGGGCACGGCAGGCACCTCCACCTACACAGCACCGGTGTGGGTGCCACCACCAGGAGACAGGTGGGATAGGCCACCCTCCTCTGCCCACGCCTCTAGTCGCTGCTTCTCTGGTCAGGAGTTTGCGGAGCGTGGGGGCCCTGGCCCGGGACATCTGCCGACAGAACAAGTGGTGTCTTAGGGGAGCGGCGTGGCACAAGGGCCTCGAGGTTTGGCAGCCTTAGAGGGGTTGTGGAGCTGAGAATGAGACACCAGACGCCTGGGTCTGGGGGGCCAACCTGGGCCTTGAGGAAGACCGGAAGAGAGACGAGTGCTGGACGCCTCCCCATGTCCCCACCACACCGGTGTCAGAGGATCAAGCTGCCAGAAGGGGAGGCAAAGAAACTTCCATTAGACTTCAGTTACTACCCTGGTTCGGGAGCCATGGGGCAGGTAACTTAGTAATGTCCTGACCTGATTTTGCGTTTCTCTCTTTTTAGCTCACTGTTTGAATAGGGGAAGAAGGGCAGTGGCCAGAGATAAGGTCCTTGAGCCTGCCTTGTCACACACACAAGTTCTCTCCTCTTGCGTGCCATGTCCGCTTCTCCTGTCTCTTCCCTGTCTCTCCCCCACTGCTCTCCGGGGTCCTCTCCCGTTAGGCTTTTGCCCACTTCCCCTTGCATTAGATTATTCTTGCCAAATGGATAGGCTCCTCTTGGCTCGTCATGAATTCCCAGCAGAACTGGGAAGGGCCTTCCTTCTGGAAACTTTCCTCTCTGGCCGCCCCACCCTCTCCTGCCTCTCTTCCAACCTCAGCAGGCATTTCTTTTCTGTCTGCTTTCTTGGCTCCTGGTCACCTTCCCTACTTCCAAAAAACCAGTCTCACTTTTGTGCTACCCTGCTCACCGGCCAGGTGACTTCTAATCCCCTACCTTTTTTCTTTTTTAAAAGGAAAGGTGCAGGTAGGAATGGAGGAGAGCAGAGACAGGCAGAGGCGTTTTACAGATTTTACTTAGTTCTTCATCTTTGTTGTTCCTGCCAGCACCGCGATGCAAACCCAGGACCTCGGGATGGATGTGGACTGTTCCCAACCCCTACTCCACCAGGGCCTATCCAGACCCTTGATTTAAATCCCACCCCTATGCGACAACTCCCAAAAGAGTATCATCAGACCCCCTCCCCAGAATTCTGGCATCAATGGTCAAAAGACCCTTGGTATCTCCACTTGATGCTGAAGCCTCTCAGAATCAGTGTCTTTACATGACTCCCTCTAATGCAAAGAGCCAAAGGACAGTGGAGGACAGTCCCCCAGGCAAAGCAGACGCTCTAATTCTTCTAAACCTTTAGCCCTTCCCTCACTCAGACAAGTAATCTGCCACTTCCTGCGCCTCTACCCTTCTAATCCAGAAATGGTCTTTTGTCCCTATTCTCTGGAAGAACTAGAAAGGGGAGCTACCTTTACTTTCGGAGTAAAGAGGAATCATTCCTCCTCACCTTGTGGTGACATTGTCCCCTCTTCCCACACCCAGGTCCCCTCTCTAGGCTTCTGCTGAGGATATAAATCATGGGTCTGCCCCAGCTACCTCAGAATTTACCAACATGAAAATTCTTCTTATTATGCTATTAAATGTGCACTTTTACTAATCACTCACCCAACCTGTGAAGAACCTTAGAGGAATGAGAGAACTTTTCCACTGACCCCCCCACAGTGTCTTCCAGGCATCCTAAACACAGTCCAAACCAAACTCTTGCTTTTCCCACCATCACTCCTCTTCCCCTCACACTTTCTGTGGAATCAATGACAAGCAATTTCTTCCCATTGCTCAGGTAAAGCCCTCAGTAACATCTTAATTCCTCTCATTCACACTGTCTGCTCTATTTTAAAATTCTGTGTCTTTTCCCGGTTTGCAATGTTTTTACTCTTTTGTGAATATTTCAATGAACAAATGTTTTCGATTCAATATAGTCAAATTTATCAATTTGTTTCTTTATATGGTTAGTACTTTTAAAAATATATTGTTTAAAGAAATAATCCTGTCCCTAATCTTTAAAGATAGTCTCTTGAAACTTTTCTTTGCAAGCTTTGCCTTTCTCAACCTTTCTACCACTTAGAATACAAGATACATAAAAACCAGAATGTTTTGTTTCCTGCTATATATGTCCAGTGTCAACAGTGGTGCTTGACAGTATTTTAAAAATTATAGATCTAAAAATTATACACACACACACACTTTGGGGGCACCCCTTTGTGGCTCAGGTGTCTGAGATGCTGGTGTGCGGACCACATACAACCCGAAGACCCAAGTTTGAGACCTGGGGCTGGAATGAAAAACCAAAATGAACTAAACAAGTAAGGATCTTCCTTCCTTCCTACCTCGTCTCCCTGTCTCCCTCTCCCTAAAAAAAGTTAAAACTTGGCATGCCCTGGTGGAGTAGTGGTTAGTCTTCCACCTCCAGCCTGCACAGTCCCAGGACTAGGGGAGGGGAGCGTTGGAGGGAGGTGTGAGCGTGCCAGACAGGGGAGGTGGGGTGGGAGGCTGTGACTTACATCAAGCTTCTAATTTTTAGCAGTCTTAAAGGTGTAAAACATTATCTAATTATTATTTTAATTTGGATTTGCCTGATTACTAGGTAATCTAGTCATTTCAGTTCTAACCTGTAACGTTTCATTTGTTTTTTAAGGGGAAAGGAGAGAAATCACAATTTATTTAGATACAAATACTAGTCACAAAGTTGGGTTTTTTGGTTTTTTTTTTCATCTTTTCTCCCCGTATCTCATTACTTTCTCCTGGAATTAGCTCTCATCTTGCTTTATATTTACTTGAGGAGTGATTTCAAACGAGGTCTTTATGTGGCAGCATTTCTGAGGCCTTGAATAAATATTGATTTTACTCAAGTATTTAAATGACAGTGTTTCCAAGGGTAAAATTCCAGTTTCAAATTTCTCTTTCTTCAACACTCTGAAGATATCACTTCAATGTCTTTTTGTTTCCCTATTTTTCAAAAGTGCTTTTGTTAATAATCTAAACACACTGACAGCTTTACCCCCATGTTGTGTTACATTTGTAAACTATCAAATAAAATATGTGACATTAAAAAAAAAATCCTGAACACACCTCTACTCGAGTTGAAACGTTACCACTACTGATTAACAATCTACTTCTATGCTCTTTCCCTGTCTCATCTTCCATCCTGATCCCAGAGGGAACCACTTTCCTGATATTCTTCACTTTAAAAATAATTATGTCCTTGCCCTGGTGGGCAGTCGCCTCCGGAGCAGCACAGTCCACATACATCCTGAGGACCTGGGTTTACATCCTAGGTGAGGGAGAACAACCAAGATGAACAATTAAATAAAAATAAAATGCTTCTTCCTCCTCTCTTCCTGTCTGCTTGCCTACTCACCTTAACTCCTGTGGACCTTTCCTTTAACAAAAAAAAAATAATAACACTTTATCATAAATATCTGCTTCTCTAAAATAAAATATTGCATACTTTTGCTATTTTTTCTAGCTTTTTATAAATGAGCTTATATAGTGCATAATAACTTGTATTTTGTTTTCACTGTTTGTTTTTTTTAAGGGAAAATTGCATGCAGGAATGAAGATGAGCAGAGACAGGCAGGCAGGAAGAGAGAGGAGGAAGAAGCATTTTATTTATTTAATTTAGCTGTTCATCTTGGTCATGGTCCCCCAGTCCCAGGATACACACCAGGAGCTTGGGATGTGTATGGACCATGCTCTTGGCCAGAGGTGACTAACAGAACTTCCACTCTACCAGAGCACGCCTTCACTCATTTGACATTCCTAAATTTCATCTATCTTGTTGCATGTAGCTCTTCTATTTCCTTCTGTATAATATCCAATTTTAAAACATTGTTACAATCTATTTATCCATTATCCTGGTGATTGAAATTTAGATTCCTACCAGTATTTTGCTGGTGGAAGAATATTGCTCTGTACATTTTGTACATGTCTCTTAGTTCACACATGCAAGGAGTGGAATTGCTATGTCACGAGGTTTTTATTCTTTTGTTTTATTCGATAATACTAACTTGTTTTCCAAAGAGCTTGTACCAGTTGACTCTCCCGCCAGGAGCATATGAGTGTTCTCATTGAGTCACATCCTCAACAGCATTCTGTTACCAGACTTTCTAATTTCGAATAACTGGTTGATCTAAACTGGTATCTTGTAACCTTAATTTGTATTTCCTAGGTTACTGGAGAGTTTGAGCATCTTGGTCTGTGGTGGAGGTTCTTCTGTGATATTTGGGTTCAAGTCTTTACCCATTTTCCCATGGGGTTGTCTTTTTATTTGTCTGTGATACTTTTAAAATAATATATCCTAAAAGGTCCACTGTGGCTCCAGCTGCTGAGATGGCTACGGTGCAGACCATGCAAAGTCCAGGGACTCAGGTTCAAGATCCAGGGTTGGGTAACAAAAACCAAAAAATAAAAAGAATTTAACATAGATGATATTCTCTTCTCAGTTACAATAATAGTGTTGCAAACATTTCTCCCAGTTTGTAATCATCTTTTAATTTACTCTCTTTGTGATAGCTCTTGAACATAATTAATTCAATGTAGTCACATTTAACTTTTTTTCTTTCCGTTTAGTTAGCACTTTGCTTTTTAAGGAAAGGAACAGCAGGAATGAAGGTGAGTAGGCAGGCAGGCAGGAAGAGAGAGGAGGAAGCGCTTTATTTTATTCAGTAGCTCGTCATTGGTTGTTGCTCTGGCCCGGGTCTTGAACCGGGGACCTTGGGATGTACCTGAACTAGACCTGGTTTAAACCACTAGGTCACCAGGGCCCACCAAATTAGTTCTTTCTTTATATTCTGATTAAGGAAATCTTTTCTGTCTCTAGACCATAAAGACAGTCTTTCAAAGATTTCTTTTTTTTTATTTTTATTAGGTTTTGCCTTTCACAGGTTAAGTCTAATCATTGGGAATTGACTTTCGTGTGTCAGATCTCAATCCAGTTGCATTTTTACCACATGAAAACAACCACTCGCTCATGGTTCGTTCCCCAGTATCCACCATGCCACCCCTGGCTCAGATCGAGTTGTCAGGTACACACGGCCCCTTCTCCGTGCTACGGTTTTCCTTCCGTTAACTTGTCACTCCCTAAGTAGATACTAAACCTTCTAAATTAATGCAGCGGGACAATGTGTCTCTTTTTGGATATTTATCTTTATAAAACTATAGAATAAGTTTGAGATTTCCTTAAAAATTCTGTTTGGATTTTTATTGGGACTTCATGGAAAACAAAAATAAATCAGCTTAGAGAAGATCGACATCTTTTCAACACTGTAATTCCACTTACAACCCTGATGTCCTTTGCACCTTTGTCAGATATAATCTACACTGGCAGATGTTTAAAAAAAATCCCAGTTTACACTAATGTTATTTGGACTTTAATTTTCAAGGAATTTAAGAAAAAAAACAAAAAAGTTGACTTTTAAAATATTTAAAATATTTCTAGTTTACCATTTCTAACGTCCTTACTTCCAACAGATCTACATTTCCAATAGCTTTCATTTCCTTTCAGCCTACAGAACTTCCTTTATCATTTGTGGATTATTTAGCTATTACTTGCCAGAAAATCTTTATTTTATCTTCAGTTTTGAAAATGTTTTTCACTAGAAAAAAGGTTGTTTTTTTGTTTTGTTTTCTCTAGCTCTTCAAAGATAAAGTTTCATTGTCTACTAGCCTCCCGTCAGATGAGAAATCAATCGACTGTCATTCTTATCATTGTTTTCCTGTATGGTACAATGTATTTAATTTTCTAATTTTCTCCAGCTGCATTTTTTCTTAAGACGAAGGAAGTAGGAAAAGGAAAAGAGAGGAAAAAGTGCTTATATATTTAGTTAGTTGTTCATTTTGGTTGTTCCTTCAGTCCTAGGTCATGAACTCAGGTCTTTGAATTTTATATTGACCACACCAGAGTCAGTGACTTAATGCCTGAGCCACCAGGGCACACCTATCTCTCTGACAACTTTTAATATGTTCTATTTATCTTTGGTTTTCAACAGTTTGCCAATGATGTACCTAGATGTGGTTTGTCTTATCTTCCTGAAGTTCTGCTGAATCTTTGAGTACAGATTTATTTTTACAAATTTAAAAATGTTTTGACTGATATTTCTTTAAAAAATTGACCTATTATTTCTCTTTTCTTTTTCTGAGATTCCAATTCCTAAAATGTACCTGCCCTATCTAAGCATGGTCATGATGATCTGTCAGTAATTTAATTGCCTGTTAGAATAAAACTAAGCATTTTTCAGAGCAAGTTAACAGGATTTAATTTCATGACATATCCTCTGCAATATCCAGTAGATAACAAAATTGTTATACATTCAACAAAACAGGAAATGTGACGTGTCATAAAAAGAAAGATCAGTTTAATAGAAAGAGACCCACAAGTGACTCAGATATTGGAATTTACAGAAAATAATTTGAAATAACATTGGTAAATTTGTTAGCATCTACAAGAGAAAACTACATAGTGGTTAAAGATGAGAGAAATTTCAGCAGAGATTTAGAAGCTATAAAAGAAAAACCAAACGGAAGTCCCTAAAGTGAAAACACAGCACCTACCTGTAATCAAAACAGTTTTGAATGATATTAACATTGAGGAGGATATAAACAAGGAAACAACCAGCAAACTTACAAATATGTCAATAAACATCATCCCAGGAGAGAAAATAGAAGACTGAAAAATCAGAAAAGAGGAAAAGGAGAACAATGAAACAGTATTCTTTGGAAGTATCTTTTCTATTAGATAAAATTCATTTGCACTGCCATTCAACAAAAATAATCTACCTTGCTCTTTTCTACAAGTTAATATTGAGCTTTTCAGAGTTTTAAATGTTTTAATCAATCATAAATAAAATTAAAGTACATCCTCTAAAGAATCAGACTAACCCTGCATGGCCCTGCCGGTAATTGCCTGAAATAGTGAAAGCAAATGACTAATCCCTTTTACCTAGTTCCAAAGTTTGGACAATTTTTCTTAACATGAGTTCAGGTTAAAAAAGAGAACTAACTTCTAACAGCATTCTCTTTCTCTTTTTCTTCTCTTCTCTAGCACTTTGTATGTATCCTTTCTTCCTTCCCTTCCTCTCAAATTTTTCTCTCCATTTCTATAGCACTTTTTATGTATCAGGCACTATACTAAACATTTTTATAAATATAAGCCATTTAAGCACAGTAAAAGATAAATTGGGACCTGTTCTGGGGCAAAGTGTTTTTGTGGGGTATAATCCCAGTTTCTCTTTAGGGAAAAAAATTACTATTCTTGAGAAAATGCTTAAACAATAAAATTTATTGGGATTAAGAATTATTTTTGGAAAACTAACCACCTAACCAACTGACTTTTTTTTTTTTTAAACCTCCAGCCCTTGGGCTTTATATGGTCTGCACCTTAGTCACATCAGCAGCCCGAGCGTCACGGGTGCCCCTAGTTGACTTTTATCTAAAATTCTTAGTCTTCTGTTAAGATCCTGGTAATCTGAACCAGTCCTTTTTCTTTTTTACTCTGCTCTAACAATGATTAATTCTGGTTTTAGGAATCACCTCTTAAGGACTTCTCAGTAGAAAACCAAAACTGTTGACCAAAGTGAAGCTCTGATCAGAATTTGGGGGGGAATTCCTGAATTGCACACAAATCACAACTACGGGAGTGGAGTCCAAGAATCTTCATTTTTTTAAAATCATCTTCCCAATTCACCATCTCGGGGAGTGTGGGGGTGGGGGGACAAAGACTACTGAGATGTAGGTGTGGGGTGGACTTTCAGACTTTACATTTGAAAGTCTCTGAAAGTGTTGCAGGGACAAGAAAAGTCAGCCTCTAGGAGAGAGGGACAACTCCCGGGGGTCAAAGCTACAGTGTCTGAGACGTAGTGAACTGTTTTGTACTCAACTGACTTTAGCCTAAAAAATGGACACAGATCAGAAGTTATCTTAAAAAAAAACATTTATTTAAGATTATTTAACACAGCTAAAGACTATCTATTGTAAAATGTCTACTTTTCTTTACCAGTATCATCTAAGTTCTTTTTCCCATCCGGCTAATAAAGATTGAGGGCCTTAAGCAGGAAAAGAGAAAAAGAAATTTGCTCTTTGGCCAAATGGGGAAGGAAGCTCATGCTCTAAAGATCTTCCCCACTCCAGATACAAAAGAACTAGTTTATATGCTTCTTGTAAAGAAGGGGAGGGAATTTGGGGTGTTTTCATCTCTAAAGTCTGCAGCCTTCTGGGAGAGGTGGAGCATTCCAGGAAGGGAGGGTCACACCTACTTTGGGTCTTAATTTGGTCTGAATGGAGCTGCCTTAGTGCAGAGACAAGAGTATCTAATGTGGCCTTCTTGACCCTGGTCTCATCTTTACCTCCATATTTGCTAGCTAGTTCCCACGTGCACATTTTGGAGAAACTCAGACAGTCCAGCCACCATCATGTTCTAATCTATTGTTGTGAATTCCATTGTCTTCTATAAAACTAGCCGGTTATGCAGCTCTAGTGATTCCTAAAAATCAGCACAACCGAGTCATAGGTCAGTTATGGTTTAACCATTTTGAGGGAACGACCAAGTACCAGGTGGCATATTCTAGACTAACATTCCTATGAATAAGCACTACATTTACACACACTTCTTTGGAGTGGGGGTAAAGGCTAATCTCTTAATATCTAGGTGGCGAAGGTCTGTTAGCCGATTTGCAGGTATGAAAGCTTCTACCTGGGCCTTTGGAAAGTGGAGAAATAATAGAGGTCATGGAGTTGAGAAAGTTCAGCCTTTTATAATCTATAGCGTAAAGAATGGAACTCCCCTTTTTGGGAGTGACTTACTTATGGGTGGTGCTGTTCACACCCTAGTTACATGATTGGCTATATGCAATGAGTGAGCTCTAGTATATTGATTCGAGATATGAACAGGCTCATCCACCCCAGGCATCTGGCTGTAGGTTTGACCTGTATATTAGACAGTTGATAAGATGTAAATTAAGCAACCTGGGATTTAAGCAACCCTTTGGGCGAAAACTTAGATCTCAAGTCATAATTTCATATACTTCTATATGCTATACCTGGGTAAGGGTCTTTACCTGTTGCCCATAGGTCAGTGGATCACAACCCCCAAATTCTACAGGACCAAAAGGGAAGTATATGATCCAAATTTATATTTATTGATGGTTCCCTGGGGAAGGTCTCTAGCCAGTCCAGATTTACACGACAGTGTAATAGTACCCAGGCCAGCTAGGGAATGTAGAGTAGTGTGGGGGTTTCCGGGTCGCTGGAAGAACCCACAGCAGAGTTAGGTGAGTGAGCAACAGAGGTTTCATCAGAGGACAAAGGGATGGAGCTGACCAAGGGAGGTCCAGACTCCGTGGGTTCAGGGTCGCTCCACGTATCAGACAGGTGCAGTGAGTAAGCAAGTTGGGGGTCCATTAGTGGGGAGCAGAGAGAGAGAGAGGATGGAGCCAGCCAAGGGAGGCTGACCCGAGGCCTTGCCAGCAGCCTGAGCTTTTAAGGGAAAATCCCACATGGAGAGGAAGGGGGATAGAGAGAGGAGTCTGCAGACCAGGTTTCGGTCCCTGAGGGCAAGGCGCCATTGTCCTTTGACGTTATTGGTGGTCTTCTTCAGTCCTTTGTTTCTTGGTGAAGGGTCTGGTAGGAGACAGGAAAAAAGACCACTTAGAGCGAGCTGCTGCTAGTCATGAATGAGGTCAAGACCGATTTCTGCCTGGACCCCGGAGGGCCGCTACTGTCAGAACAGCCCTGGGCCTGAGGGGAAGAGAGCTGACCTCTGATTTTCCCTTCCTTGTACTGGGTTTGGGCACAGAAAGCCATTCAGCTGACCAGATTACAGAACCTTGTTTGCTCATTCACTAGTAGGATAAAATCTGTTTACATTCCCTCCTCCAGCTTAACACCTCTGTGCATGTTATGCATTTGCAATGTGGTCTCAACCCTTAGCAGATGGACCAAACCCTAAAGAGTTAGTTCTGTTGCTTCCTGGGCCTTCCTGGGCCTCACTTAAGTCAATAAGTCCTGTGTATTAGTTTGCAAGGGCTACTATACCAAAGTTGCACAGAGGGGTTAATTCAAACAATTTTCTCATAATTCTAAAGCCCAGAATCAATCAAGGTATTGGCAAGGTTGGTTTCTTCGGAAGCCTTTTTCCTTGGCTTGTAGATGACCTCCTGTCCTCACATGGTCTTTCTTTGGCATATGTATGTGTGTTTAACCTGATTCCCTCTTCTTGGAAGGGCACCACTCATATTGGATTAGGGCCCACTTAATGATCTGACTTTACTTTTTAAGTTTTAAAAATTTGTTTAAAGGAAGGATGCATGCGAGAATAAAGGCGAACAGGCACACAGATAGGAACAGAGAGGTGGAAGAAACACTTTTCTGATTAGTTCTTTACCTTGGCTGCTGCCCCTTAACCCAGGGATGTGAGCCCAGGTCTCTGGGATACATGTGGACTATGCCACTGTGGACTATCCACCAGGCCGCCAGCCATGCCATGATCTTATTTAATAATTAAATTGCCTCCTTAAAGACTCAATCTCCAAATATCAGTCACATTATGAGGTACTGGGGTTAGGATTTCAACATATGAATTTGAGAGGTGGGGCACAATTTAGCCCCCAGCAATCTACTAGGTATTTTCCTGAGGACTGAATTATCTAATGTGTTTAAAGCATTAACATAAAGTCTGGTACAATATCGGCCTAAAATGGTAAATGTTCTTATTATGAGGTCCTACATGAAAGACAGTATCATCTAAACACAGGAGAAAATAGATGAGAAAAGGGAATTCTTTCAGTTATGACTCTGATGGACATTACTCTTGTTCTTCCAGCTTTATTTTAAAAGTATGCCAACCTAAGGCCTGAATCTATGGAAAGTCAAGCAGTTACATTTTTCTCTCAGGCCTCTTGCTATTATTTTTATGGATATGTTACAAGTTTCCCGAAGACTGTCTCAAGCTTCCTTTGTATCCCTTGCTATATATAGGAACACCATGCAAAGCACACAGTAAGAACTCAGTAAAAAAACAAAAACAAAAACCCAACCAAACCAGTTGTCCTTTGTGACCCTTTACTTCTAGTAACAAGAAGTTGGCCAGAGAGAAACGTTGTTGTCCCGAGAGAGCAGACTGCCATCTAGTGACTGGTTATTGGAGGAGAAAAGTGTGAGATTCAGGGAATCTCAGATTGCATCTTCCATAGTCCATATTCCGTATGTATTTCTGCAAAGACAACCGAACATGTTCTTGTAGCTTGACGAACTTGACAGATAGATGGTAGATAGCTCGCTATACAGATACATTTTTCTTTTTTTAAGGGAAGGTGTAGACAGAAATGAAGGTTAGTAGGCAGACAGGAAGAGAGAGGAGGGAGAAGCTTCATTCATATTTATTTATTTATTTATTTGGTTGCACCGGCCCCGCCCCCACCCCCACTACACCCAGCTGACTTATCCACTAAGCCACCTGGATGTGCCAGATATATTTTGAAGAAGAGGGAGAGAAGGAGGAAGGAAGGAGGATGGAGGGGTGGGAGGGAAGGGAGGGAGTGGGAAGAGGGAGGGGAGGGAGGAAGGAAGCATTTTTATTTATTTAGCTTTTTATTTGGGTGCCCTCCACACAACACACACTCTGCCACAGGTTTTACAGGTTTTATAGGTCCACTCTGACCATCTCAGCTTTTTGAGCCACAGAGTGCACCCAAAGGTTTGCTCTATTAATGATAAATTCAACTAAGACTTTTATTTTCCTCTCTTGTCAAGCGATTTCTGGCCTTCATATAAGTAACCTCATAGAGAATCTGGTTATTCACAGAATGGAGAAGTTGTAAAGATAAGTGTCATATAATTCTCATTGTTAGCAGAATAAATATGTAGGCCATGAGGAATCCAGAAATCATACAACGTCTATTTAGTATAAAAATGAGCAGTATAGTGACTGAAGGACACTCTAGTGCCTAGAAAAAATTTCTCCTGGGCTATCATGCCAGACTTTAGAATTTGACTAGTAGAGCTTATAACAATAAAATTGTAGTTGTACTCAGACCTGTTTTGAAATTTCATATTTGAATAATAGTTTATTCTTTTATCCCAAAATTCTATTCAGTTACGGAAATTTCAGTTTTGGCAGAATATTGTTTTAATACCCAGCTGTCGTGCATTTGCTCAAAATGTGTATTGGCTGCACATCTACACAGAACCTGTTATTTGCCAAATTCTAGTCTGGGTATTGAGAATAAAGAGAGAGTTCATATCTTCAAAGAGTTTCTTGTAGGGGACAGAAGCTGAGATGAGTATATATATATGATTTGAACACAGTGGAAATTACACTATCAGGACATAGGTGAAATATGAAGACTCAGAGTTTTAAGGGGCTCAGCAACCCCTTTTAAAAGATGATCAGATGGTAGATACTGAGCTCCAGTAAGTGGAAATGCTGCCATGAGGATGCTATATCTAAACTAAAACTTAAAGAAAGATTTAGATCTGGCCAGGTACAGGGTTAAGGGTAGAGAGGCAAGTTGGGGACAGCAAAGGAACAACAGGAAGGGAAGAAAGAAACATTGGTTCCAGATTAAGGTGACAGAATATGTGCAAAGGTCCTGAGGGGAGAGAAAAAAGTCATTTCAAAATGTGGAAGTACACATTTCCTGTAGTTAGTTATTTACACCTTACAAATACCATGGTAGTCAGCTTTCAAGATGGCGCCCAATGTTCTTAGCTGCTAATATTCACAACTGTAGAGTCCTGACACTGAATAGGAGTAACCAGTGTAAGCAATAGCATATTATGGAAACTGGTGTATGACTTTTGAGGCTAGATCATGAAAAACACTGTGGCTTCTATTTTGCTTTCTTTTAGATCATTTGCTGTGGGGGGAGCCAGTTACCATGTCAAGACAACACCCAAGAAACCCTATAGAGTGATCAACGTGGCATGGAACTGAGGCCTCTTGCCAACAACCACACTTGACCACATCTTTTTGAGGCTTGAGCCAGTACCATTCAACAAACCACTCCAGATTCCTAATGCAGAGAAATGGTATGGGATAGCAAATGTTTATTGTTCTAAGTTGCTAAATTTAGGGAATAATTTGTTCTTCAGCAATAGGTAACTAGAACGTTTACTGATATGCTCAAAGACACCTTCCAGCAAACTGTTATCAGCTTTTATCCATCAGTCATTTTCATCTCAGCTATCAAATTAAGCCAATACCTTATTTACTAAAGTTTTTATTTATTTTTTTGAGATGTTTTATGAAGATTGTTAACCCTATTTTACCTAGGAAACACAAAGCCCAAGATGAAAGAGAAGGTAAGTGATAGAAATATGGAGATAACAAAAGCAGAAAGTAATAAGCAAATCACAGAAACCACACTACTTATGGAATGAGTATTTTCGAGAGGAGTGATTCCGATGGATAGAGAGAACCGGTCAAAGTTGAGACACCCACCTACACCATCAACAGCAATCAGCCAGCAATGAGGAAGAGGAGCTGAAATGGAAAATTCTTTGAGTCTGTATGTAGAGATCTGCACCACGGTGGGATGCACATTAGCTTCTGAGGCCCATAGTTTGAGGACATCCAGACCAGACCCAGCAAAGAGCCACCTATGGCTCACTGAAATGGCTTCTTGGCTTAAAGACTTACATCTGCAGCCACAGCATCACAGTGAATAGGAGATAGCCTTTGCAAATACCTTCACGCCAGGGAGTTTTTTGACAGGACATCATTGAGCCAAGAGGTTTATCTGCTGCTGCAGATTTTTGAATATGGACTCCTCCTGATAAGGAAAGTCTTGACTTTGAGGAGTTTACATTCCAGTGTGGGGAACAGACAATAAACAAACATTAAAATTTCAAAGAACAGGCACATTCATTGCTAGAAATACTTTTGGTGACCAAGCCTTACATTTTTACTCATAAATTCATTTAACAGCTATTTGTTGGACTCAAGACTGCTAGACACTATAATAGACAGTCATGCTTCCACGGAGAACTAAATGGGCAAGATTCTTACCCTCAGAGAGCAAGGAAACACAAAGGCAGAAATGAAAGAAGGAAAATGATAGAAACAAACATGAAGATAATAAAAGCTGAAAGTGAGGAGAAAATAACAAAAACTACACCTGCTTATAGGGTGAGTTTTTCCTTTTCTTTTTTTTTTTAAATGAAAGGTGCAGGGAGGAATGAAAGTTAGTAGGCAGGCAGGCAGGAAGAGAGAGAGGAGGAAGAAACATTTTATTTAATTTAGTTGTTTACACTGGTTGTTTCCCCACCAGACCTGGAGCTCGAACGCAGGGCTATTTGACTTGGGTTCTTCGGAGGCTACTGACCTAACCACTACTCTACCAGGGTCCGCCAGGTTGAGTATCTTCAATGGGAATGACTTTTGGGACGGAGTTGAAATACCTACACCATCTACAGCAATCAGCAAGCAATGCAGTGCAGTAAAATAAGGACAGAATCAGTAAGCCTGTAAACACAATAGACAACAATATTAGGTACTGTCAAATGCTGTGAAAAGAAAAATCAAGCAGGATAAGAGGTCAGGGAATCTGCTAGTTTTGGAAGGCTGGTCAAAGAAGTCTTCTCGAAGGAGGGGACAGAATGTCACCTCTGAGTCATTTTAAGCTTACAACTTACAGGCAAGAAACTAACATCAAAATGTAACCTCTTCATAATCAGACCAGTAACTGTAAAGCAGTGTAGCTGCAGCCTAGACGTGAGGAATGGGAGAAGGATTGGTGAATGTATTGAATCTGGAGAAGTAAACAAATCATAAAGGGCTTTGTGGGCCACAGTAACCAGTGTGAGCTTTATCTAGAGGACAAAGGGGAGCCACTGAAGGGCTTTAAGTTGGGGAGCAAAAGAATCAGGAGCGAGCAAGTCCAATGGACAATGGTGAAGCACTTTTGGGAATTCTGGTGGTGGACAGGGTGTACTGACATATTTGCAGAATCTGCACATATGGGTTTACATTATTTTGCAAATGGTTGTCTCAAAAAATACTTTCAAAACATTTTTTTTTTTAAATATAAATAAAATTTAATTTTTTATTTTAAAGATTACCACTCTAGAAAATCACTCTGGATATGGGATGGAGACATCCATCCTGAGGGTAGGGGAAAATGGCTAATAGGTTGCAATATCCAGATAGTAATTTAAATTATCTAAACTAAAGAGGCAAGAGCCAATAGGGCTAGAAGGAAGTCACAGATTTATAAGCTTTTAAGAACCAAAAGAGGCAAAAAGATTTGGTGGCTGCAGCACGTGAAGAAGAGAGAAAGATGGTGACAGGTAAAAAAAATGAGTTCATTCATTGCAGATGGGAACACGGGTTGAGGCTAGCGGAAGAGGAGTTCATTTGGGACATGAATTCAAAGTGCCTACAGGACACTCAAGTCAATCTTGGCAGGAACTTGAAGATATAGGTCTGGGGCAGACATCTACCTGAAATGGATAGGTTTGGGAGATGAAAAAGTATTCCCAAGAAATGACAGATCACTTTTACTGAGGGAAATGAGAAAAGAGTTTTCATAGGATTGGCAGCAAGAGAACATAGTGAAGGGAGCATAAAACAATGGCTAATTAGAACCATAGACAACAGTCAGTGAGAGGCAGGGCATTGTGATTTCACAGTTCTGTCCAGTCCAGTGACTGGTCAGTGGGAGCCACTTTCTCATTTTTTGGTCCTTTAGCAAAGTGTTTGTTCATTCAACAAATTTTACTGACACTCTACTACGTGCTAGACAGTGTTCTAGGTGCTAGAGAGCCATTTGTGAACAACAAAAAAAGCGAAAGTCCTGACTTTAAGGAGCTTAAATTCTGTGTGGGAAACAGTAGATGAATATTAAAATAGGTAAACAAATATTAGAATTTTTTTTTTTTTTTAAGTACTGAAAAAATAGAGCAGATTAAGAGGTATCCAGGTACAGAGAAGGTAGGTAAGAAATTTCCAGCAGAGCCGTCAGGGTAAGTCTTATTGACTAGGTGACATTTAAGTACAAAGCTGACATTTACCAAATAGATATCTAGGGGAAGAACATTCTAGGCAGAAGTTACAATCAGTGTAAAGGTATTGAGGCAAAAGCAAGTTTAAGAAGTTCAGGCAGTGAGTAGTGTTAGAATACTAGCAGAGGAGATTAAGGGAGAAATAGGGGCACCAGGTTGGATTTAGTTTTCGCTCAGAAAAAAATGAGGGGCCATTGGAAGGCTTTGAGCAGAAATGATTGTCTAAGGTTTTGTAACAGGCTCACTCTTCACAGCTGCATTTGAAATAGATGCTGAGTGGGTAGAAGCAAGGAGACTAGTAAGAGTCTTGTAGAGAAGTTCAGGCAAGAGATGATGGTGCCTTGAGCCAGGATTATAGCAGAGTGGAAGTTTGATGGTTTAGAAAAAAAGGATAAAAGATAAGGCACCTCTAGGGAGTTTAAAGCCCTTTCACCAGGGGTTAACAACCAAAAACATATAAAGAAATAAATATGTGCTGCTTCCTCCTTCCTTAAAAAAAAAAAAAAAAAAAAATGCTTCTTTCTCCCCTTCCTTCCTCTCTTTAAAAAAGCAAATAACCAAACAAGGCTTTTGTCCTAAACAAAAGGATTGCCATCAACTATGACTGGGAAGACTTGGGAGGGAGGGAGATTTTTTTTGCAAGGTAGAGGGTTTAGGAGAGAAGGGGGAGGGCTCACGGGCAGGTTAAGATTGGGTGTCTATCCTAGTGGAAATTCAAGCAAAAAGTTGCCTGTACAGGTTTCAAGTTGGAGAAGTCTGGGCTGCAGGCTTTTGCAAGCCTCATCTGCATCTAGAGCCAGAAGAGTAAACGAATACATTGTTTCAGGTGTCCTTGCGAAGAAAAAGAGGCGGGCTTTTTGTGTTGAGGGAGGGGGTTCATGTTACAAAAGATGGCCAGAGGCCTTTCCGAGAAGGCCCTTAACGGAAATCAGGCAAAACTCATGCAATTAGGACCCTCAGCCCAACAGGGCCCTGAGGTTGCAGGGCGCAGACCGCCTCTCGTCCACTGCCTGCCCTTTAATATGGTTCCCGAGCAACAAGCGTGATCTAATGGACATTTCCGGCTTTTTCCCCAAACGAATGGCGTGGAAACTGAGGGAAACGCGAAAAAACTGGGGAAGAGTGCATATTGCATTCATGCTCCATAGCTCCACCGCTTAATAAGTAGTAAAATCGTAAAGCCGACACAATCACAACTTTTATAACAACAGGAAAGACAGAGCAGGCGCCTGGTCAGCGCTCGGGCCCACCAATCGGCATGAATCCCAACTAACAGCTTTTCTCTAAAAAAGCTCGACAGAAGACCCAGGGCGGGAGGCGCCCCCGCCCCCGCCCTCCCCGTCCGTCCCCGCTACTACGGATCGCAGAAAGGGTCAAATCAGACTGCGCGAACTTGGACGGTCACGGGCCACAAAAGGATTCGCAGGGCGGGGCGATCTACGACACACTCCCTCTCCCTTGTTCCCATTGGCTGCGGTCGCGAGGCTCTCCTGCCTCATTGGCTACTCAGGAACCTCGGGGCCGGGTTTCTGGGCGCGCGTGCGCAAGCGTGGCGGGCACCGACCATACTGAGCAGGCGCAGCCTCGTGTCGGCTGGAGGGGCGGGTGTAGCGGCGCGCGCAGCGTCCTGGCGCTTGGCTTTCCCTGCCGGTCCCGCCCTCCGTCGCGGCGGTGCGGTGCACCTTGGGATAGGGAGCGATCTCCGAGCGAGGCAGCAAGATGGACGCGGGATTCTTCCGCGTAAGTAGAAGCGCGGGGATCTGGGGGTGAGGGCAGGGGCTTCTCGGTAAGGCCCCTCGGGAGGCCTAAACTCGGGACGGGGTGGCCAGCGAGGCGGGGGCTTCGAAGATCCTGTGGGTCTTCGGTGCCGGCCGACGCTACCCCCGCTGCCCTGCGACGGAGACCGGTGCGCCCCTGCGCAGTCTCCTCCTCCGGGATCGTCCCCCATACGCGGCGGCGACGGTCGCCGGAAAATGGCGGCGGGAATGGGCCGGAGCGGCATCTCGCCGCCCGCCCGCCCGCCTAGCGGGGCCTGTAGGCCGAGCCGCGCGCGCCGCGGAGTGCTGGGGCCTCGCGGGTCCTCGAGGAGGAAGTCCCTCGGGGAGGCCGGAGGGCAGCCCGAGGTGTCTGGCTGCGGCAGGGTCCTGGAGTGTGCAGTTTGGGGGGGTCGGGGGGTGCCGCCCAGGACCGGAAACAGCGAGAACGGTTTCTGCCGATAAAGCGGGCTGTCGTCCCCCGCCCCCCACCACCCGTTTTCGCTTCTGATCCTAAAACACTTCGCAAAAGCGCGAGGTCAGAGTTCGCGGGAGCTCCCGCCCAATTTGATAGGCCTGGAGGGAGGGCGACGCATATAATCTGTAGTTGAAACATTTGAATCTAAGACTTTCTGGGGGCAAAGGGCGCAACAAAGTATGCGCGCGTATGGAGGCCAGGCGATAGGGCGAATCCACTTCTTCCCGCAAACCCCCACCCGTTCGTTTCACTCTTTTGAAGTCCGCGGGAGGAAAGGTGTCTTTTAACCAGCTTCTCCCGAAGCTGTGAGCGCAACCACCTGCAAGCAGGGAAGTAACCTCGCCTTACTTGAGCCTGGGGGTCCAGACTTTATCAGACTGGAGCTGTTTGTCCCGAATTCCACCCACTGCTGTAGGAATTGAGCACCCGTTCGAGATTTATATTAGTGGGAACCAGTGACATTTAACAAGACTAGAATTTCCAAACTCCTTTAATGCAAAACATACCGTGTAGAGAGAAGTTCGTCTGAAGTCAAAATCTGTAATGTAGGTTGGCGCTTCCCATTTGCTGGAGCATATAATATGCGTTTGTGTATGTACATTTTTTGTTTGTTTTCAAGGAAAAGTGCAGACAGGCAGAAAGAGAGAAGGAAGAAGTATTTAGTTCATCTTGGTTGTTTGGCCCCCACTTGCCCAGGGTCGAGAATCCAGGTCTTTGGGATGTATGTGGACTGCGCTGACTTAACCTCTAAGCCACCAGGGCGCTCTATTTGCATATTTTGTTTTAATGGAAAGGTGCAAGGAAGGAAGGCGAGGAGGAAGAAGCATTTTATTTTATTTAGTTGTTCGTTTTGGTTGTTCCCACTGGCCGAGGGGAGCAAGTGAATCTGGACGTAGGATGTATGTGGACTGTGCCCAGTAGGCATGCCTTGTATGTGTTTTTAAGGGAAAAGTTTTTTGGGGGGGAGGGAACAGGATTTTAGTAAAGATATCTTTTGATAGCGCCAAACGATATTGAAATTCTACTTTAATTGGTTTTAAATATGACAATTAGTTTTTCATCAAAAGTTGAAATATTAATATTCCAAGCATTTGATTTAAAACCACCAGTTTGACTGTTCTTAGGTATACAAACAATACCGTAGTTATTTACGGAATGAGAGTTCCAGTTGAGAAAGTTTAATCATTTTTCATACTGCTGAAAAACTCCATTTTGTAATTTGCATCAGAGTATGTTATAGTAAGTGCTCAGTATTTCATGTCCAAATATTCTTAAAGGGTTATTTTTATTTCTTCTGTAAAAGTATGAATCAGACAAGCAAGTTTGTTGGTAAATTTTAAAATGAGGTTTGCTTTTAGTGTTAGTAAAAAACATGGACATAAAGGTACAGTTTTTTGTATACTACCTAATATTCCTTAGATGAGCTAACTGAATTTAAGTTCCGAGTTAAAAAGATTTTAGGGCATGGTCAAATAGGACGTTTTTCAGTTAAAATTGAAATGATAGCTTTCATTTGCTGAATTTCTCCCACATGCCACTTATTTTGCATATATAATGATATACACTACCTTGCTGTTTAGTTCCTAAGGAAACCTCCTCATGGAGGTTAAGTAACTTGCATTGATGGGATCATATGACTTCCAGGTAGTTGCTAAGTTGGGATTCTGATCCAAGGTTCTTTACCTTCCCAAATAAAATTTTCTTGATCACTTTCCAGGGACATTGGCCAACTCAGTGAACCAGTTAGTAGATTTCATATCACTTGGCCAGTTATTTCCATATTTAATTGGACCAGTAAGAATGAAAAATAACACAGGTGATTGATCATTTAACAGTGATTGTGCACTTATTTTTATAATTTATTTGCTGAAATTGAATTTATTAAGGAAACGTGTAATTTTTATGCATTCCAACTTATGGAAAACTAACACTGAGCCTTAGGGTGCTCCATTTTTCCCCTTGTTTATTTATATGCATTGCCACAATAATTTTACAAGCATGCTACTGGCTTTCAAAAGAGAATAAAACTTAATGGTCTTGTTTGAAAGCATGTATTAAGCATAGTAAATATTTCAGTTGTTCTCATCAAGCTAAACTTTGTGCAGCACATATTACCTTTATTTTCTGTACTGCTGTATGTGACTATGACAATGAGCATACATTTTGTGATTTTTAAATAGTCAAGTTTTGAAAATGTCAGCTACATTTGGGAAAAGTATGCATTCTACAGCCATGAATATTAGCTTTAGTGTTTATTTACTTGACTACCCTATTTTGACTTAAAGGTCATACATTAGCAGATGAAAAGTTGGAATTTTAACTTTTTATTTAATTAAAATGTCTTTCCCTTCTGCAGGGAACAAGTGCAGAACAGGATAATCGGTTCAGCAACAAACAGAAGAAGCTACTGAAGCAGCTGAAATTTGCAGAATGTCTAGAAAAAAAGGTATTCTGGACAAAGCTGTTTTATACCTCATAGAATAGTTGACTCTGATATTTCGGAATTGTTTTGAAGATACTCTAACATGAATTCTGTGGATTGATTAAACATTTACCTTTTAGCAACAACACAGAAAATATAGCACATCCACATAAGAATGAGCCAAATTCTACAGTGCTGAAGAACAACCAAAAAAAATGTCATATGCTAAAGGAAATTTGTTGCCCAAACTCTTGCATGAGCTTTCTTTTACAATTGTGAGATTGCGTGCAATAATTATTTGCATGTTTCATTAGGTGGACATGAGCAAAGTAAATTTGGAGGTTATAAAGCCTTGGATAACAAAACGAGTAACGGAAATCCTTGGGTTTGAAGATGATGTTGTGATTGAGTTTATATTCAACCAGCTGGAAGTGAAGGTAATATACAAATGACTCATATCTGACATAATTTTGTGAATCTATGGAAACAATTGTTCTATGGAGTACAAATATAGGAGGGTTATTTTACAATGTTTGTTGTGAAAAGAATTCACTTTGTAAACAACTTAAGGCTGGAAGTTTAGTGAAGGTGCATAGTTTTGAAAGCTACACAGGTGAAAATCAAACTTACTGTTTGTAATTTTGCTGTTACATGTTAAGTTACTTTGACAGCAATTTTCTAATGATAATGTGATTTATGATTTAAAAGGCCTGAACCAAAATGGAAGTTATTCCTTGCGTCTGAAGTATAGCACCATCACCTTATTAGGTCACAGCAGAGTGAGTGTCCCAATGTCGCTCTGACCCAACTCCCTTGATGATGCAGTGTGTATGTGGAGGTGAGTTGTGTAAAGTGGCCGGACATCAACAAAAACACAAACAGGAAAGAGCAGTTGGGTACACCATTATGCCGCTCTTTAAAAGTACTATTATCAGATGACGTTTATGTGAAGCATGAGGGGCAATTCTGATATGATTGGATATTGTTTTGAAAATAATCAAGGAACTCAGCTTTTTAGTTGTGGCTGCATGTCAGCTAGTCATCCATTACATTTTAGGCACAGGATTTTTGTTTACATTATAGTTAAACTTCAGACAAATTGGCAGCATTGTTAAAACCATGTAATGTTCCTTTCTTCATACATGAGATGATATGATGGTAGAATTGATGTTTTAAAAATAGTGTGCTATTTTGCCACAGCAACCCAAAAGACATGACCTTTTGACAAATATACCATTGTGAATTTACTTTTACATTAATCCTTTTCCCAAAGAGTTCGCCCTTGTGTTTTGACAGAACAGTTGGCATTTCAACAGATAAGGTATTTCTGTTTTAAAAATAATTTGATGATTATATTTTGTTTTAAATATTTTAATAGATTAATTTTAAGAACGTACTTCCTTTAATAAAATGTATACATTTACTTAGAAAACCAGGAACATGGGAAAACATTTTTTTAATGATTGTTAAAGATAGATTTTATTGGAGAAATGCTATACTGATTTGTATGTACTGCGTTTTTAAAACCTAAGTATCTGGTAGTATTCCCCTTGTAGTGAGCATGAGATTAAAGTGTAGAACTTTTTAAAACAATCTTTTCCTTTTGTGTGGTTGTGTACTCATTATTGCTTGTTCGTCTTTTGCAATTTAGATAAATGATATAACATTAAACTCAAGGTGGTTGAGTGGCAGTAGGGAGTCGGAAGCAAGCCAAGGGAACACCTTTCTCTACAGGGGACTTGGCGATTCCAAACCCCCAAGGTTCCAAGAAGAAACTGAAGACACCTGGAATCTGTACTTGCTTTGTGCTCTTGAGCTGTGCTTGTTATTCGGATCTTGTTGCTTGACCAACAGATTTAGAATTTTAAAACCCAGTTATTTTTTGGAAATATAGACCTCTTAGCCCTTTGTGGACAGTTGAGAATTTGAGGCATTGTTATAATAGATTTTCCTTATGTAGTAGTCAGACTTTCAGTTTAGACATAAGTAGTTAGTGCATGCATACCTTGTTAGTTTTCATAACTGGACAGTAGATATGTTATAGAAAGCTATAGCCACAGTATTAGAGAAGTAAACAATTATGTACTTTTTTTTTCCCCGATTCTCGTTGGGGGAAAATTTCCAGGCGAGTAAACACTTTCCTTGTTAGTAAATGCAAGAATTTGTGGATGTTCCATGATATTTAACATTAATAAATGTAAGGCCCACTAACAGCCACGTAGTCTAAAAATACTTAGGAAATCCACAAAGGATTAACAGGCTGCTCTGATGTTTTTGGTAGAGAGAGAGAATTTGGTAATCTGTGCTAGAAAGTATATTGCTGAAAAACAACTAGAGAAAACTTTAAAAATTAAAGAAAATGTATCTAAGCCCCTATGGTAGACTTAAAAAATACTAATTTAAATGAGTTTTAGGTTAGTTGGTTGGTTGGTTTCGAAGTAACCTGTTTCTCTTCCTGTCATGTCTTTTTGCAGAATCCAGACTCCAAAATGATGCAAATCAACCTGACTGGGTTTTTGAATGGAAAAAATGCTAGAGAATTTATGGGAGAACTGTGGCCCCTACTCTTAAGTGCACAAGAAAACATCGCTGGAATCCCCTCTGCTTTCCTAGAACTGAAGAAAGAAGAAATAAAACAGAGACAGGTGATAGTCTTTTGTTTTTCTCTTTTGTGATGATTTGAGAGAGTAGTATTCAGACTGATGAGACACTTCAAATTTTACATGATCCTCCTAGGATCCATTTCTTTTGCTTTGCCATAATATATTTCAACATTAAAATTAGGATATCATTCAGAGTCTAGTAATTTGGTAGTTGGGGTGTATATTTTTAGTTATGAGTTCATCTAGCTTAAAAGAAAAGAATGTAAATGATAAGCATGAGCTCTTTAGGCAATCCATGTTAAATCATAAAAGAATAGATGAATGCGAAGTGATTTTTTTTAAGGTAAATTAAAAATTCTTGGATTAGCTGTTAGAGATTAATTTTTAACAAATATTCATTACCAATCTCTTTTTTTTCTTTAAGGAAACATGGAGGCAGGGATGGAGGCAATACATAGGCAGGCAGGAAGAGGGAGGAGTAAGAAACATTATTTTATATAGTTGTTCATCTTGGTTGTCCCCCCCCCCAGCACCAGGTTTCAAACCTGGGTCCTTGAGATGTATGTATGTGGGCTGTGTCCTGTTGCCTTGTCCACTAAGCTGTCAGGGCTTACTTCAGTACCAATTTTAATGTGTCTAGTGGGTGAAGAAAGACAGTGAATCCTCTTGTGGCGCATAAGCATGATACTGGATGTTCTCATCATTGTGTGAGACGTGCCTTCCTCTAAACCTTGTTGTGATGTCGGCACATCACATTACCTATGTGACGTGGAGTTGGGGAGGAGGGGGGCCAGTGGTTGAAAAGCAGAGGCTGATGAAATGACAGTCGAGACTGGTGTTTATCCAGTATGCCGTCTTTTTCAGTTTGTTTGGTCTCAAATGTTCAGCTGTATATGTTTTGAAAATCTCGTCTGTTCAGATCGAACAAGAAAAGTTGGCCTCTATGAAAAAGCAAGATGAAGACAAAGATAAGAGGGATAAGGAAGAAAAAGAAAGCAGCCGAGAAAAAAGGGAGAGATCTCGAAGTCCAAGGAGGTAGGACGATGCCGGGGCTGCTCAGCTGGTGTTTTACAAGCCGCTCTGCATAGAGTCAGTAGTGCTGCTGCTCAGGGGATATCTTCCATCAGTTTTATGAGCTTGCCTCCGGACTAAAACAGTTCTTCTTTTATTTGAGACAGAACGTTTGACTAAGATTATCTCTAAAATCTTGCTGAGTTATTCAGCTCTTAATTCCTAAGTCAGAATCTAGACATACAGCTTTTGCTTAAACATAACAGTTAATTTGAGTTACTTTAATGTATTCCAACTTTTTTCTATTTCTTTATTAGAAATCTATACCTATTGACCATTCATTTTATTCTTAACCTGAATTCCCTGTTCTGCTTTTCTTAGATGGTTGTACTGAACCCAAAACACCATTTATTTGTTTTCTTCTTCCTTCCAATGAGACTATGGTTAGGTTCACCTTTTTAAATCCACGACTCAGCTTCTACTGTATTTGTGGTGAAAGGTGAGAATTCCGTTAGGCTTTTCACTTTTTAGGGGTCAGGTAATTTCTTTGCCCCTGTAATTGACATATATTTGGTATCGAAGCCTATTTACCAGGGAAGGTGTACTATTCCTAGCGTTAAGCATAAATGATATTGTTAATGAACCAAGTCTACCATTCTCCTTCCAAGTTAGGGAGACAGGAAAAGGATCTTTCTTATGTAAATTTGATATACTTCTCTTCTAGAGAGCATGTTGCTTTAATTGATGACATTAGTTAATTTTCTGGAACACTTAAGACTATACTTGGTGTGATCTGTGTTTAACATGTCCTGTTGGGTTTGATTTATCAGGAACTGTCACTCTACTTTCAATAACCCTCTTCCTCAGAAAAGTTAGTCTGAGGGGTCCCCATCTCTGGGAATGATTAAGAACCTAAATCTACAGTCCCAGGTCAATACACATTTTACTCCCTGGAGTTGGTATACTGGGGAATGTTAGCTTGCCTGCCTGTGTGTTCTTTTCTCGGTCCTTTCCCTGGCAACTTAACGTGGCAGGATATTTTCTTTCCATAGGGAAACTTGTCAGATATAGGCAACAGTGGTACAATAAAAAGATTAATCCTCTTCTCCCCTTGACCCTCAACCAACATTATTCAAAAACCTGAAAAAAATTGCTTTCATCCTAGACGCAAATCCAGATCTCCTTCCCCTAGAAGACGATCTTCCCCTGTCAGGAGAGAGAGAAAGCGCAGTCATTCTCGATCTCCCCGTCACAGAACCAAGAGCCGGAGTCCTTCCCCTGCTCCAGAAAAGAAGGAAAAAACTCCAGAGCTCCCAGAACCATCAATGAAAATAAAAGAACCTTCAGTACAAGAGGCCACTTCTACTAGGCAAGCACACAAATATCTATAAATACTGCAGTTATCGGCTATTACTACTAGTGGCTGCAAATAAAAAAACAAAACTTGATTCTTAGATTTCTCAAATTATAAAGTTGCCTTATTGAAAAGAAATTAAAATTGTATAGAATGTAAGTGCAATGCTACACACATGACCACTGCTGGCTTGTATCGTTTCAGATATTTTACCTACTGTAGCCAACATGGCTGTGGTTGGTTGTCAGTTGCTCGCTGACTGGCTGACACTTGTGTTTTGGAGCCAGTACGTGTTGTGTTGTGACTTAGTGTCAGAGGGGAAACACGGGCTTTTTGTTTTCTTAGTGACATCCTGAAAGTTCCCAAGGCTGAACCTGTACCAGAGCCTAAAGAACCTTCTCCGGAGAAAAATTCCAAAAAAGAGAAGGAAAAGGAGAAGACCCGACCGAGGTCTCGGTCACGTTCCAAGTCGAGATCCCGGACACGTTCTCGCTCTCCTTCTCATACTCGACCTAGACGGCGCCACAGGTCTCGATCAAGGTGAGTCTTGACTTGTAAGATCAGCGTGGCACCTTCTGTGGTTCACGTACAGGCTTTGGAAGCCGTGGAGTTAGAAAAAAATAAACATTTCTTTAAAAATAGGTGATAGGTCTTTATTATTGCACTGTTCCTTTGATAAAATTAATTCACATTTAAAAAAAAAAAAGGTCACAGATTTTTAGGTTTTATATGCTACTCTCCAAGGTAGAATTCGGTAAATAATTTCAGAACAGTAGCAAACATTTAGTATAAATGTTACTCTTTGGGAGAGAATTTAAGGACACTCGTATGCCATGAAATCTACATAAATGAAAATTAGATCCTTTAGGCGTCATATTTTAAATATAGCTGTTGAGAAATTGATTCTTTACTCCTGACTTCTTCAGGTCTTAATTCTGTTTGTCATGACAGATCGTACTCACCTAGAAGGCGGCCAAGCCCAAGGAGGCGACCATCTCCTCGAAGAAGAACCCCACCCAGACGAATGCCTCCTCCACCGCGACACAGAAGGAGCAGGTCTCCAGTGAGGCGGTGAGGCTTCAGTTTAGAGGTGTTGGGTGTGTGAAAGCAGGTGCAGACTAGTCTGAATCACTGTGCCCCTGGAATAACTGGGTTATATTACAGTCTCATTTGAGATACAGTGCTGTTACTGATTCTGTAATAAACAAGGTTAGTCCAGTGTTGGAAAATTTCAGGAACAAGAAACTCACTTCTTACTGTATTAAACTTTTTCCCTTTCAGATCCACAAAAAACTCAGGCCAAGCCAGGGAATTGGCCACCTTTCTCTTCCTTTGACTTTTCATTACTATAGCCCTCTGAACGGTGGATTATTTATCAGCCAAATGCTCTTATGAATATTAAAATAACCCATTACTAGAACTTTAGTGTCTTTTTTTAAGAGATGAGGCATAAAAGTAATCCTCTTTTTTTTTTTTTGCCTTAGCATACAGTGTAAAATGTTCGGATTTTTTGTCAATTTTCGTGTTTTTTTTGTTTTGATTTTAATAAGTATAGGCGCAGACAAGAATGGAGGAGAGTAAGCAGGCAGGAGAGAGAGAGAAGAAGCATTTTTATTTTATTTAGTTGTTCATCTTGGTTGTTTCCCCTGGCCCTTTCAGCAAATTTTTATCTCACACTGAAGGTAGGGTTTCTTTTTTTCAGGTTCTTAGGAATTCTTCTGCCAAAGGTGAATTCTGCAGGTACACATAATCACAACAGAACTTACCACAAATTTTGCCGCAGAATTCGAAAGGCCCCTGCTTCTAAGTTCATATAGCTAAATGAATTCCAAATCTTACACATCTTTTTTTTCCCCCCAGAAAAAAAAAACAGCAACATAAAGGTTGTTTGACGTTTTAAATGGGAAATATTTTATTACCCAAATTTTGTGTGCAAACTCCAAAACACGTAACATTCCTAAGGAAGAAAGAACCTGGTTTGTTATTGTATCATAGCACTTTTTAGGTATTATAAGTGGAAGAACAACTCAAACAGATGCATTTGCTAGCATAAGTTACTTATTTATAGTCTCAACTGTCTGTTTCCTATCCTAGGTTATGGTTTTGTTTTCCCATTTTATAAAAGCTTATGTCCTTCTACATAAGCTCAAAAGTTGGATAACGTATCTGTATTTTTGTGTAAACTGCATAAACCTGTAAGGCGATTTTTAAAATCTTTTTGCTAAGTATGTAGTTAATGAGCGTGAATACTTTATTTCACAGAAGAAGGCGTTCGTCAGCATCCTTATCTGGAAGTAGCTCGTCGTCGTCGTCATCTCGTTCCCGGTCGCCACCAAAGAAGCCTCCTAAGAGGACATCAAGCCCTCCTCGAAAAACCCGTAGGTTATCTCCTTCAGCAAGTCCTCCGAGACGAAGGCATAGGCCGTCCCCTCCAGCAACTCCACCACCAAAAACTCGTCATTCCCCCACACCCCAGCAATCAACCCGTACAAGAAAAAGTCGTGTTTCTGTTTCTCCAGGGAGAACTTCAGGTAAAGGTAAAAATCAAACGCTAAAACAGTATGTTCTTTCTTCATTTGACTACAAAGTGCCTAGTCAGTTGTTGCCACCCCCATGCCCCTTCAAAGTATGAAGTAACCGGTAATGTTTGTATGTGATATTCTCTATCACTTTGCTCAGTGGCTCACCTTTTCTTACCTGCTTTATGTTCTTGGAGTATGTTGAAAGAACTTACATGTGAAGTTTCTTTTTTTAGCAATGCCTCTGGCATTGGACAGGTCAGGAGATGTATTGCCAACCAGGGGCTGTTGGCATTGGTTTAACTTATCGAAGTTTGACGTTTGTATTGTCATCAGGAATCATTGCTACATTATCAGACCAGCTAGCTTTTTTCACCCCCTGGAGTTTTGGGTTTTTTTTTAATAACTTAGTTGAGGACTTCATATTCTTTTTTGGCCATATTGTTCCTGAAGGTACGACATGGTGTACTCTTAAGAACTGGTTTGTTTTTTTAATTTAGGCTCTAGGCAGGGTTTTTCTTAGTTGTCCTTGCTTTATCCTGAAAATTGATCTCTTTGGAATTAATCATCTGTGATCCTGCTAGGCAAGCAGAATAATGCTATTAGTCTGAGTGAAGGCTATGGTCTATTGGGATTTGTTCTTTAGCATTAAATACACATGGCAAAAAATTATGAGATACGTTTGAATTGGGCCTCTGGTGCTTAGGGCTGGAATGATAAAGACTACCTGAAAGGTGAGTAGTAGGGGAAAGTTGTGGGGGTGTTTGAGGAAAGGTGCAGACAGGAATGAAGGTGAGTAAGCAGGCAGGAAGAGAGAGGAAGAAGATGCTTTTTATTTTTATTTAGTTCATCTTGGTGGTTCTCCCTGACCCGGGGATATATGTGGACTTCACTCAGCCAGAGTCGGTGGAGCCAACTGCTACTCCACCATGGCGCATGGGGAAAAGATCTTAAAAGCTGCCATAGTAATTGGATTTTAAGGAGCAATCTGTAGGTTAATACATACTGGGGTTGCTCTGATCACACTTAAAATTTCACATTAGAAACAGTGGGGATGAGTAAAATTTTGACTATAGTGAACTTGATGGGATCAAGATTTCTCATCAGCACCCTTTTGCTTTTTCTCTCTCCTCACTACCTCCCCCAAACTTTATAATGTGATGATATCTAGAAAGGCATTTTGCCTGGCTGACTTTATTTGCTTAGTTACTTAACTGTTATAGTGAGTATAGACGGGCCAACAGAATGAAAGGGACTAGAAGAGTTTAATAAATCTGAAAGGAATAATATATAGATTCTTTTCTAAATTTTAGGAAATTTAGTTTTGGTTTTGTGTAATGAAATATCGTGTAGTAATATTTCTTGCATTGGTTCTTTAGACCTAGACAGGCCATCTAGATAAATGCAGAGAAACCTAGAAATTCTTCCAGGTTCCAAGTTAATTTAAGAATGGGGCCTTAGGACGTGCCCTGGTGGAGTAGGGGTTGGGTGCAGTCCACATACATACCAAATTCCTGGCTTCACATTCTGGGCCTCGGGGGAACAACTAAGATGAACAGTCAAATAAAGTAAAGTGCTTCTTCCTCCCCTCTCTTCCTGCCTGTTTCTGATCACCTTCATTTCCTGCCTGCATCTTTCCTTTGGGGTGGGTGGGGAAATCACTTCACAATCGCCTTCCAATCACTTCCATAACCTCTTGTCTTGTATTTTTTTGGTGGTTCAAAATCAGGAATTTTTCAGTTCATCTATAGTTTCCAGTCAAATCTGATACTCAGTAATCTGACCTATTATTTCTTTTTCTATGAAGTGTTTGCAGTTTTGAACATTTCTTTCCTTTATCTAAAACCAGAAAACTCTAAAGAAAAAGTGACCCGAGTATACAGCCACTGGTCTCTTGGGTTGTGATGCATTGTCAGGGGGAATAGTCCACAGCTTTTTGGGAGCAAGACAGTGTATTATGTACCTGGAGAAAAATGAGTCATGGGAGAAGACAAAGGTATAATTATATGCCTCTAGATTCTGGGACAGGCCTGTGATCGAGCACAACTCAGCCAGTTAACTGTGGTCAGAGGTTGCCTTCTGTCCACTAAAATTGAATATTGATTATAACTCCTTGGAAATAACTTGTCATACTAAGATAATCCCGGATCTCTATGGCGAATTTTCAGAGTTAGATAAGACCAGCGGTTTTGTTTCAAGAAACAGTTTCTCGGGGAAATGATTTGGTCAAGGTCAAAAAACCAGGACTAGACTGAATTCTTACTCCCAGGTTAATAATTTGTATTTTGCTCGACTTTTCTCCTTCATAATGCTACTTTTGCTTGGACTTCCTTTTTCTTCTGTACCTGGTAGTGTGATTTCAGAAATAACACTCTTTTAGTCTTCATGACCACTAAGAGCAGTGACAGCATTAAGATGTACTAGATCTTGATCTTACATTTATACTTCATGTAGTAGTCACCAGTCAGGAGTCTGTAGTTCTGGTGCAGCAGGTAAATGGAGTATGAGAAGGGCAGGGAAAGTATTTTGGGAAGCTTAAGTATAAATGATTTGGAGTATAATATTCATTCTCATCTGAAAAGGTCTTTGGGAAGCATTTTGTAATTGACGGCATGTCATAGTTCTGTTAGAGTTTTCTTAGTACATAAGTTTGTGCTTTGTAATCAGTAGGCTATTCGGTTATATTCACAGAGGGTCTTAGACCTATTGTAGTCCTGATTTGAGTTTAGGCCCATTTAATCATATAAATTGTGTTTGGTAGACACTTAGTGATTATTTTACGAATCCTGGTCACAGAGCGACTTACTTTATAAGTGATCTTTTAGGCAAGTCTGGGCGATTAATAATTAATAGACCAGTTGGAGTAAGTTTAAAATTCTGGCTTTTCAGTTGATTATGCTACAATGATTTTGCCCCTTGAATACTAAAAATAAAAACCATTATCATAAAGTAAACTATAAGTCTCATCTAGATAAATAAATAAGAAACATCAATGAAACATTAGCAAGTATCATTAATAATGCTGTGATTCCATTAAATCGAGTGGAAGTATTTAATAGAGTCTTGGCTAGTGGTATGAATGTGTTGACAATAATTACTTAACTAAGTCATTAATAAGAGATTGAATCTGGATAAACTGCAAAAGTGTGTTTCTGCTGGGGAAAAGGAAGTAATTTTATAGCTCCATTATATTATTTACTAAGCAGGCATTTATTGTGTAAGCATTTAGGGAAAATGCATTCTGTTATCCAGTTTTGGAACCCTGTTTTCTGAGGTGGTGAAGCGTACATGTGAGTTTATAGATAACTGGATGCTTACAATATCTGTTCAAGAAGTGAAGATTAACTTAAACTTTAAAACGAGGAGTATCCTGGAGAAAATATAGCCTCAAATAACTTAATTTTTAAGCATTTCTTTGATCTTTTCTTTTTAAAGGAAAGGTGCACGTAGGAATGAAGGCAGGCAGGCAGGAAGAGAGAGGAGGAAGAAACATTTTATTTTTAATTTTAGTTGTTCATGAATGCTGCCTGTTCCCCACGTGGGCCCAGGACTCCCACCTAGGATAGGAGTATACGGCTTGTGTCCTTCAGAGGGAATTGGCCTAACCTTTAGCAACTCCATCAAGGGTGCACCTTCTTTGAATTTATTGAAAGCACACCTTTAGTGTACTTTTGCTATACCAAAGCCTCTTTCATACTTCAATATTAGTAATTAGGTTTTAACCCAATTGTGACAAATCCAGTGGTTTGGCCAAAATACTTTCAGATAGAATCATTAATAAAGTGCTAATCATTTAAACAGTGTTGTGTAAATTCTCCATTGACACTATTTTCCAAAGACAAGATTGATTTTTTTGATTGCTGTTTCTCTAAGCTCTACTGCCTTTAGGTGTAAACCTTTGCAGAATTCTGAGTGTGTTAAATGAAATGCCATTCTAGGCTGAACATCCCAAAATCAATTGCTTTAATCAAACGAGTGTAGGATCTTAAGGGGATTATATTGTCAAGTTTAGTTCTTAGAGGGGTATTCTCAATGATGTTTCAACTTAATCTATGCTAAGATTAATGACCATATGCTTTTGATTTTACTTGAAACAGTGGAGGAATATCAGTGGCTGATAATTATTGGAAATTAAAGCCTATGGCCTGGCCTATGTGAGTCTTGGGATCAGATTTGAGTTTGAGTTCCCTGAAATTATCTTTATGACTTTGTAAGCCTCTTTTTAAGCCTCAGATTTTTTTTTGTATTCTAAAATGGCATGGTGGGGGGTGGTATGCAGTTGGGAAAAGATGAGTTAACATAAGTCATAGCCCTCCTGCCTCAAGTGTTTCACAGAGCTCTTCCCCACCCCCACCCCCTCCCATTTTCCTCCTTAAATTTAACAGGGATTTTAGATCCCTGTTGCTATTGTGGAAATGATGCACTACATAAAGAACCTCAGCCTCTGATGGCTTAGTCATTCTTTTCTGCAAACAAATACCTTTGTGAAAATTTCATCACATTTAATTTTTTTTTTATTTTGAAGGAAAGGTGAAGGCAGGTAGGCAGGAAGAGAGAGGAGGAAGCTTTTTTTTTTTTTTTAATTATTCCATTTTATTTAGTGTTCATCTTGGCCACCTCCACTGACCCTAGGATGAGAACCCAGGACCTCAGGATGCACATGGACTGTGCCCAACCCTTGTTCCACCAGGGCGTGCCACATTTTTTTTTAATCATTTATCATTTTCATTGCTTTTCTGAACCCACCTGTAGTGGGTGCTTGAAAGTCTTTGTGCTGATGAGGCCTCCATAGTTAACTGTGTGTTTTAGGCTGTTGGGTAGGCACGCAGAGGTTTACTTAGCTGCATGTAATACACAGCACAAGCTTGTTCTACTCAGAAGCAGCAACTCCTAGTTTCTCATAACTTTTGATTTTTTTAGGGAGACTATCAAGATGAAGAATTGTTATAGAGGAGTATTCTGGTGGAGTAGTGGCTAGATCAGCCATCTCCAAAGAAACACAGTCCACATACATCCCAAGGACCCTGGTGTGTGTCCCAGGACTGGGAGAGAATCCATGTGCACAAACAAATAAAAATGAAATTAAAAAAATACTGCTTCCTCCCCTCTTTTCCTGCCTGCCTGCTTTCTTACCTTCATTCCTGCCTGTTGCTTTCCTTTTTAAAACAAATTATAGTACATTTTGAGGCTTTTCACCAAATGTTTAAAAATTCTTGCTACTAGTTCAGACAATGATGAGACAGGGTCTTATTGGAATTTTTTAATTCTCAGGTTTATTTTTTTATCATCCTCCTAGCTCCAGGCCTCAAACCCAAAGTCCTTGGGCTCTGCATGGACTGCACTTTAGCCACTGAGCCACAGGCATGCATCTCATTATTAGTCTCTGAGAATAGTCAGTATCTTCTTACACTGTTAAAAGGTATCTTATATATAGGATTCTTTCTTTTCTTGTATGTAAATGTTTACTTTTTCCACATTCTTTTAGTAACAAAACATAAAGGTACTGAGAAAAGAGAGTCCCCTTCACCAGCACCTAAACCTAGGAAAATAGAGTTATCTGAATCAGGTAAGTTTTTGTTTTCTGGGATTTTTTTCTGGGGAGGGGAGTGCAGGGCATTGGGGTGTGGTTTTTAAACTGAATTATATTTGCTGCCCTTTTAAGTCTACCTTTTCTGATAAATATTAATTATAAATACAGTTTGATAGTTAAAAACTAGGACTCTGAAGTCAAACCAACCTGGCTTGAATCTTTAGTTTTACTTCTGAACTGCTTTTTGGTTGTTGTAATTATATACTTTATCTGAACCTCTTTTTTTTTTAATCTCTGAAATTTGGATAGCGGTACCATTCTTTAGGTGTTTGATGACTAACTGAAACAATACTTATGAATTGTGTGGCACCCACCTGACCTGTCGCAAATGCCTAAATAAACTTGTAATATTTGGAGACAGCAGTCCATGTCAGAATTTAGATTCACACGTTAAGCTCCTGTTTTCAAAACAACAGTGTGGTGGTTGTGTCGCTTGACCCAGACAGGCTTGCAAGGCCACTTTCCTATTCAAACGCTTTGCGTTTTCTGTGTGCATAATTAAGGAAGCGCTTTCTAAATGCATCCATCTTTCAGAAGAAGATAAAGGTGGCAAAATGGCTGCAGCAGATTCTGTACAGCAGAGACGTCAGTACAGGCGACAAAACCAACAGTCTTCATCAGGTATGGCGGTGATTAAATATTTTTCTACCTGGGCTTCCTAATAAATGGTATTTAAGATGCAAGTATCTGGCCCACCCCTATGGGTTGGGCGACTGAGGCAGCTAAGATACAGACCTGTGAAGACCAAGGACCTGAGTTCAAGACCTGCAACTATATCTGTGATTAAACAGAATTTAAAAATCCAAACAGGTTCAAATTACAGATTATGTTACATGTCTTTTTAATTTACTATATCTACACATAGCTCCCTGTTCTATATATATATATATACTTTTTTTTTTAACTAGACGCAACGTATTTTTATTGTAATCATATACTATTATTAACTAAACCACTCATCTATTTGGACATTTAGCTTTTTGTGTGTGGTATGTATGTGTACACATCTGTTAAGTATATCTCATTAGAAGTGTTTCTATATTAAGCATAAAGTGTGTCCAGAAATCTGATTTTTAAACCAGTCATGCTCTGATTTTATTAGCTCAGTTGGATTTGTGATTGAGTCTAGACACTACTTTTGCTTTTCATTTGTAAAATGGAAAACAGTATCCCACAGTGGCATTGAGTTCCCAACTCCTTTTGCAGCTCTTTCAGATGAGAATAATGGAAAAGTTTAAAATGGATATAGGGGCCACACCCTGGTGGGGTTAGGGGTTGGGCACAGTCCACGTATATCCCAAGGTCCTCCGTTTGAGACCAGCAACTGGTGGAACAGCCAATATGAACAGCTGAATAAAAGGGATGAAATGCTTCTTCCTCCTTTCTTTTCATGCCTACCTGCCTCTGCTCGCCTTCTTTCCTGCCCGCACCTTTCCTTTAAAAAAAGAAAAAGTATATATAGGTATCTGGGTTTTGTGTTTTGTTTGGGGGATTCGGGGGTTGGGGGTACTTGGGACTTTCGGTTTTTTAAAAGAGGAAGGAAGACAGCAGTAGACAGGAAGAGAGAGGAGGAAGAAGCATTTTATTAATAAATCTGTTCATCCCTCCCGACCTCAGTCCCAGACTTCAAACATGGGTCCTTGGGCTATATGTGGACTGCTCCCCAGGCATGGACTTAATAACACCTGGGCCACCAGTGCATACCAAGAGAGCTTTTAAATTGAAGTTTTGCTGTTTGGGAACAATTACTATTTTAAGGAAACTGCAGATATATGGAGATTTACT
>RJWH01001449.1:343989-374394 GCA_004363575.1 Solenodon paradoxus
TTTTTTTTAGGGAAAGGTGCAGGCAGGAATGGAGGCAAGCAGAGGCAGGCAGGAAGAGAGAGAAGGAAGATGCACTTTATTTTATTTAGTCGTTCATCATTGGTTGTTTCCTCAGCCCTGGGTCTTGAACCAGGGACTTCAGGATGTTCGTGGATTACACTTGATTTAAACTGCTAGGCCACTAGAGCATACCAAGGAAAATCACTAGATTTTTAAGGGACGATTATGTTTTAGTCGGATTGTCTCTGGAAATTATATAACTTATGTAGTATTTATGCCTAACTTTCAAGACATTTGGCATGTATTGATACTGTCTTTGTTTAGGTCTGATGACTTATTCCATGTTAGCTTACATTAGTGGACGTGACTAACTTGTACTTTCCATGACTTAGAGTCAGAAAATGTTGACAAGCTCTTTTTAAGCACACACCTAATAGAATTTTTTGCTTATTGTATAATTTCAGATTCTGGCTCCTCCTCTTCCTCAGAAGATGAAAGACCCAAGCGGTCCCATGTGAAGAATGGTGAGGTAGGCAGGCGACGGAGACATTCCCCTTCCCGGAGTGCCTCTCCATCACCACGAAAGCGTCAGAAAGAGACTTCCCCTCGGTAATATCTTTTCTTCAGTGGTCTTACCTGGTGTTCTGTGGTTGTGGTGAAACTTAGTAACTTAAGGGATGGGCTATGGATTTATTTTAGAATTTGGTTAACTCCTTCATTTCAAGGACTTGGATGATGTGGGGAGAAGGGGGTGGCTTTGCTTTGTTTGGTGGTTCTTGCTATTTAGTGAGAACTTAGTAAGTTTTGTGCCACCATAACTGTGTGCATGGCTACAGGAATAGACCAGTTAAATCATAGCATTAACTTTTGAACCTCTTTGAACATTAAATATGTATCTGTATGTCATATATTATCATATATATGTGTATATATGCATTTATATATACATATATAGATATATGTGTATATATCCATGAATGCTACCTGACTCCATTGACGTAAACAGATTGGTGAATGGATCCTTGACATTTGTTTTTCTCCACTGCTCTCAGGATGCAGATGGGAAAGCGATGGCAATCGCCAATGACTAAAAGGTTGGTTAGACACTGCTTTGTAAATTAGGGTTACATGTCAAAGTTCTAATGACTTAATTTACTGTTCAGGCAACCTTATCTCGTTCCTAGGTATACAATGAATAGGATTCTGAAGAAGTTTCTCAGTTGTTTTGGGTTCATATTACTTTGCATATCAAATTACTGATAGACTTGTGGTCAGTGTTCAGTTTAGAGCCATTTGAACTTAGATTTGGGTATTTCCCCACCGATAGCCCAAGAATAGCTCCTTAGTTGTGGTGGGGGTGGGACTTTGTGGTGTTTTGGGAAGAAGGCAGCAGAAACGAGGGAGAGACTTTCAGAAGGTTGAAAAAAAAAAAAAAAAATGCGTGACTTTGGCACTGTGCACTGTTGAGTGCTCCCAGTAGTAGAAAGGAAGGTTTGGTATCTTCATTTGACCTTTTTAGTCATCAGTCTGGCCATGAAACCATAACATTTTAGAGCCAAGTCAGACATAGAAACATCTGCTTCAGATCTGTCTATACAGGAGGAAACAGACCGAGAAGTAGTGTAGTGTGTGTAGTAAAGCCAGGTCTTCAACCAGTCCCACTGATAACCGTGCCATACTGTGAAGATGTCACTGGTTTTCTGCTTTTAAGGGAGTTTTAGCTACCATAGACTTCTGAGTACTTAATCCTTCTGAAATGATCACGCTGTGTTTTTTGTACCTCAGTTTAAAGTTGCGTTGTTTTGCATAGTCTCAGTAAGAGTGGCTTCTTGGAAAGGCTCTTTGGAACTACTTTGCCATGTTTGTGATGATGGAGCAAAACAGTGTGTTTGTGCTGTGGAAGAAACTGTTCCTGACAAAAATAAAAACCTAAAAAAAAAAAACCCACAAAAATTTATAGGCTACACTATTCTGTTCCCAGGTATAATTACCTTAGCTTCTGTAAAATTGCTAGTATGGCAGCTGAAAGTTGCTTTACAAAATCAGGGTAGTGGAAAGATATCCCTTCCCACCGCCACCCCAGTTACGGAACTGTGTTCTATATTGTATTTTGGAAAGAGTTTCTCGGCCCATAATTGTAAAATCAGCACTATTATCCTGCTTCAGGATATTTGGGGGATTTTTCTCATTTAAAAAGATATACTAGTAGTCTCCAGAGTAATACTAAATGTCTAGAAGTTAAGAGGGAGAAGTATTTGAAATCATACTTTTTAGCATTGTAGTTTAAGAGGGGGAAATACAGCTTGGTTTCAAATATCTGACATGTAGAGTTTAAACATTGAAAAAATTTAGCATTTTTCATGTTCTTAAATACACTGGCAAATGTGTTGAAGTGTATACCTTATCAGTTCAGGAAAGAAACCATAGCTTTCAGATCTTTGTGCCATGTTATGTGAAAACTCCGATTAAAAGTGATCGTCAGACTTTTCTGGCAGCTCCTTAAGTTTAATACCAGTTTAGGTAATAGTTTTATTATTATTCTCATTTTGGACATTTTCTCCCATAGAAACAGCATTGAAGGTCACCACCGAAAGGCTTTTTTTAAAAAAAAAGGAAATGTGCAGGCAGGAATGAAGGCGAGTACAGCAGGCAAGCAGGCATGACGAGAAAAGAGAAAGAAGCATTTTACTTTTATTTGTTCACACTGGTCATTTCTACCCAGACCTGGGACTCAAACCCAGGGGTGATTGTCCAAACTGCTACTCCACCAGGGTGTGCCAAAAGGAGCCTTTTAATTAGCTTTTTGTTTTAGATATGAAACTAAAATATAAAATCAACATCTTAAATTATTAATCATAGATTTTTAACCTGAGCTCAATTTTTAATAAGAATTTCAGATTAAATTTTGAAAATGAACTCAAGACGATGTTGGGAGTTCTGCTGTTCTCACTTGAAATCTTCATTGAAATAGTACTGTGATCCTATTTCTCTCCGTCCCTAATTCTTAGATTAACCTTATTAGTAAAATGACTTTTCCTTTGCTATCCTTTCTTGTAATTTAATACTTCTGTGACTGTGTTTTACTCATCTGAAGCTTATGTCTGGTACATTGGCTCATTTTATATTTTTAATATTTAAAGTGTAATTTCAGTTCCTGTGATGAGTGTTGAAAATTAAATTGAATTTTCTCTGTTCAATTAAGAGAATTCCTTACTTTTTAAAGGGGAACTCACACCAGTAAACTTTAGAAAATGTTTACCTATTCACGGGAGGTATCAATCCTGCTGGCAAGAAATTTAGAACCGATTACATTATTTGCTTTGTATACACAAACATGCCCCAAATGTGGCAGGCTGGCTTGGTCTGTATTCTAATAAAATCTCTTGAGAGACTGCTATGAGCTGATTCGGTTAATGTATAAGCGTGTTTTTCAGTTATGCCTTTTGTGTTGGTTAAGTGTCTTAACTCAGAATTAAGTTTTATATGATTCCTAACCTGGATTTTAACCATACCCTAGTTTTCTCCTTTGTTTTTGGAGTAATGATGGTTTTAGTTAATAGTATATGACTCTTGAACGGCTCAAATATATCCCCAAAAAATCAAGTTGGAGGTAGTAATGCTAAGATTTTGCATGATATAAGCACTGGTAATTATTAAAATTTAAACTGATTCAGCAACTGGCAGTTAAAAAAAATTAAATTTTCTGTATTAGCACATTGACTTTTTGCAGACTTTAAAGTAACTGTACTATTAAGGATTCAGAATCATGTGGAGAACCTTTTAAAAATTAGCTATTCCATGCCCAGACCTAAGGAACCAGAAAGGTTTAGATAAGCTTTCTTCCTGGGTGATTCTGATGTACCTTCCAGTTAAAAAGGAACACTCAAGGCAGTGTTTTCAAATGTTCATGATGACCCAGTCTGCATATTTATATACTGAAGCAAAAAGTTTACATAATATTTGCTATTACCATGAATAAAACACTCTGGTATTCTTCTTTATTCATTTATTTACTAAAGGAAAGGTATAGGCAGAAATGACGGCAAATAGGCAGGCAGAAAGAGAGGAAGAGACATTTTATTTTTTTACTTAAACTTTGTCCATACTGGTTGTTTCCCCTCAGACTTGGGGCTTAAGTATGTGTCTTGCTCCTTTGGAGGCAATCGCCCTAACGCTGCTCCACCAGAGCATGCCAGATTTTCTTTTTTAAATGCTGATTCTCACCCAGTGTCTTGAAAAATGTTCTTGACCTATAATTTGAAAAGCAGTTCTCTGAGGGATAGAAAACAAGAATTGATATGCTTTGGATTGAAAATTGAACTGCGATTATGTCCTGGATCACCAAATTGCAGATGTTACTGCTCACAACGAACTGTAATTCTTTGGTTTAGTGGTAGTAGACGACGGAGAAGCCCTTCGCCACCCCCCGCTAGAAGGCGGCGCTCTCCTTCTCCGGCTCCTCCTCCTCGCCGGCGCAGGTCTCCCACACCGCCACCACGCCGAAGGTACGCCGGCAGCGCTAGTAAGCTGGAGCTACCGCCTTTGCGCGGCGTTGCTCAGCCATTCGTAATAATCGTGTTATGTGCCACTTACAGGAAAGGTCTGTTACACAGAAATCTGTAGAGATGGAAAGTTCGTGGTGCTTGGGGTGGATTGGGGAGTGAGAAATAGCTATACAGCTGAACCTGCTAAAACCACTGAAATGTGGATTTTATGACATGTGAATGACATGCCAGTAAGCATGTTAAATAAAGGAAAGGCTGAATCACTAGTGACTGCAAAAAGAGAAATAGAATTTTACAGTGGAGAATTCCTAGCAGGTATCGCCGTAATGAGTGGGTCCCAGGTAGTAATTACATACGGGCATCACATAATTCCCAGTTAGCTCTGGTGGTATCCTTGCCAGTTATGCAGAAATCTCAGTCTGATAATTACTGGACAGTATTGGACAAGCCCCCATGGAGGGTTATTCTACAAAATAACTGACTGGTGTGCTTCAAAATATGTCAGTCGTGAAAGAGACGGAGGACAGAAACTAAGGACATGTGGCATCCAAATGCAATATGGAGTCCTAAGCTGAAGGACCCAGGTTCACACCAGGCTTCCTTCCTCTTCTTCCCTCTTCCTTGTTTGTTAGAAAAAACCGAGTTAGTACTGAAGTAAATTTCAGTTTGTACGATTATATAGGAAGTGTCAAATCACTATTCTTGTAGCTCTTTTATCAATGATTGTGTCTAAAGTGATTATTAATAAAAGGCAAAAAATTGTAATGGTACAGGTCAATATATTTCTTCTCTAATCCTCAAAATGGTCTTGGTGGCAGGTGATAGTCCGTTTTTCAGGTGAGGAAATGAAAGTTCGGTGTTAGTAAGCCCAGGGGCAGAAATGGAGCCACACTGTACACATTGCCCAAAAGCTCTCCCGATGCGAAGCCGAGGTAGGAGCATTTCAGCAAGTGCAGTGGACCTGGATATTACATCAGGTCTAATTCCGAAGAGGCACGTTAGAGTTACGGAGGAATCAGACATTGCGAGGAAGGCCAGATTGAACTTTCACAGGGATACACTCTGCCTAGCAGTAGACTTCATTGAAAAAAGTGGTCTTTTAGACAGAAAATGCCGCAATCTCTCACAGTTGTGCAGTGAAGGTCCATTATTAATAGAGTTTGAACACCAGTTCAGAGAGCTCAGCTCCGGCGGGAGAACTCTTTAAAATAAACCCTCCTGAATACAGTGGACCATCCATTAGAGTCCTGTTAATATAGCTAACTGAGTATATAGAATGATAACTGATGTTCGGTTTCCTCAAAGCAGTGCAGAATTATCAAAAAACAAACTGACTCCATATAGATTATGTTCATCGACTTGACAAATTTGAGTTCATTCTGAAATGCAAATTACTGGTTAAGCAGAAGTATTTAATCTAACTTGTTTTATTTACATGAGAAAGGTATAACGTTTCTACTTCAAATTATTCTTGCTTTGCCTGGTGCTAGCTGCAGTATGGCCATAGCCGATTAGTTTTCTTTGCATTTTATCTTTTTTAAAGGAAAGGTGCAGGCAAGAATGAAGGCAAGCAGGCAGGAAGAGAGGAGGAAGAACCATTTATACTTTATTTTATTTTATTGTTCACACTAATTGTCTCTCCCCACCCCACCCCCAAGCCCAGTACTTGAACCCAGGGGTATGTGACTTGCTCCTCTGGAGGCAGTTGACTTAACTGCTACTCCACCAGGACACATCTCATTTTGTTTCCTTAATCTATTGAATTTTTCGGTTTAATGCTATATTTTGCCTAGGACTCCTTCTCCCCCACCACGGCGGCGCTCGCCTTCCCCAAGAAGATACTCTCCTCCGATCCAGAGGAGATACTCTCCGTCTCCGCCTCCAAAGAGAAGAACAGCCTCTCCCCTGCCCCCTCCCAAACGAAGGGCATCACCATCTCCACCGCCAAAGCGGCGGGTCTCCCATTCGCCACCTCCCAAACAAAGAAGCTCCTCTGTCACCAAGAGACGTTCGCCGTCGTTGTCTTCAAAGCATAGGAAAGGGTCTTCCCCAAGCCGATCTGCTCGGGAGGCCCGGTCACCACAAGCAAACAAACGGCATTCGCCCTCTCCACGACCTCGCGCGCCTCAGACTGCCTCGAGTCCTGTACCCATGCGAAGAGGCGCGTCGTCGTCACCCCAGAGGAGGCAGTCTCCATCTCCGAGCACCAGGCCCATCCGGAGGGTCTCCAGGACTCCGGAGCCCAAAAAGACAAAAACGTAAAGACGTTTATGCTTTTTCATTAGGACCACTGTTTGCGTAGCTTTTTACGTTTGGAAAGATTTTCTCCCGTTTATTGGCAAATTACAGAAAAGAATACTCTGTAAATACAGACTTTTAAAGGAAAGTTCTAGGTCCTATTCACAGGTGGTTTTCTGTTTTCAGAATAGTTTCTTCTGGTGTAGATGAGAGGTCATTGGGTTTTATTTGGTTTTTAGGCGTAACCAGGTTTAGGAGTGTTTCCAAAACTAAACTAAAGTGGTTCATGGAACATGTCTTGTGTCTATGTAAAGCTGGTAAAAGCAATCCTAAATAAAACATGAGGAATTGGTGTTACTAATTTCATACAGGAAGATTTCTGAACAGAGCGAACGGACGATAGTAGGATGTCAGCTGCTCTCTAGGAGCTCTAGATGCTGGGCATGCATATTTGAGACATGTTACAGTCACCTAACTAAGCACTGTAAGGTGTTTAAAGTTTGTGACTTGTTATGTAATGGAAGTTAATTCTCTCTTAAGAAAGATCCTGTTCGTGCGTACTAAATATTTTATATTTTCCCTGTTTCTAGGGCTGCCTCACCGAGCCCTCAATCTGTAAGGAGGGTGTCATCCTCTCGATCTGTCTCAGGATCTCCAGAGCCAGCAGCTAAAAAACCCCCAGCACCCCCATCCCCTGTCCAGTCTCAGTCACCCTCTACCAACTGGTCACCAGCGGTACCGGTCAAAAAGGCTAAAAGCCCAACACCAAGCCCCTCACCGGCAAGGGTATGTGTCCGTCCTGTTGTGTCTGATCACTTGCAAGCAGAAACTTTGTGTCTTTCATGGTTCAGAGGAGCATTATTTTCTGTGACTCCACTGGGCTTCAGGAGGCACGGATATGGCGGCTGTGTTAGCAGCTCATGTCCAACGCGCGAAGCTGCCCCGCTAGTTTTTGTCTAGTGCTGATATTAATTTGTCTAGTGCTGATAGACGTCGTGTTCTAGAACCCCAGCGGCTTCAGATGGAGCTACATAGAATGACAAAAAAATAGCTAATATTTCTGGTGGTTTTCTTACCTCGTGTTTAGCACATTTGTGAATACCTAGTTAAGATCACTAACTTTCTTAATTACTAAAACTTTTCTTTAAAAAATATGTATCATGAGATATGAAATGTTGATGGTGGTATGTGATAGAAGGGGAAGGATGAATGATCTTAATTTTCTTCTTTAATGTTCTTATTTCCCCTACAGTAATAAAAAAAATAAATAACCCTTGCAACCTGTGAAATACTGGAACAGAAAGTATTGTCTCATATAGTTTTTATCTTTGGCAAGCAGATTACTTAAGAATGGCATTTTTATTTTTACATTGTCACTAAATATCATTAGAGTAGTAAAATGATGGGGGTTTAAACTGTTTTCATCTTTAATGAGTCACTTATCTTAAGATTCTATGTTGTAAAGTTGGTGGGTAGGTGTCCGTCTTAGTAGGGGCGGCTGGATTATTGTGCTGGCTAGTTGAGTGGACTGAGCAGTTGTCATTGCTTAGACTCGTGCACTGTAAGAATGACAGATTAGATTGAGTTATAGCAGCGCCTGTCGTTGCAGTCATTTGGTGTCTACAAAGAGTAATCCGCCTCTGTTCTAAACAGATGTGAGGTGGTGACCAGAGAGGTGGCATCTGGCAAGCATATATTAGGATAATAGCTGTCGTTATTTAAGCGTGTGCTACGTGTTAGGTTAGTACAGTGGGTGATTTGCAGGTAATTAAATTCATGGACGCCTCACAACAGCTTTATTAGGGATAATCATGTCCGTTTTAGGCTGACATAAAAGGCTCAGGAAAAGTTAAACAATTTGTCTGAGACCAAATAGTTAACAGGTTCAAAAACCCCAGTTCAGTTGAGGAAAAACATGCTGCTTTTCCTTACGTCTGCAGATAGATCCTACCTCACGTCAGTCCTGGGACCTGACTTACAGCTTGTGTTTGGGAAACCTGGTTTAATGTGAAGTTAGTTGGGGGAAATTGTAGAAATTCAGTTACCTCAGTGTCCTTTCAGCTCTTAAAATGATGAAGAGTATCTTTGCTGCACTGTCCTCTGGTCTCCTGGAAGGCTTTTCTTAGTAGTGACTTGCCCCAGGCCTCCCTCCCGTCTCCCCCCTTCACCCGCTGAGATATGTTTAATTAAGGCCTTGAGGAAGGATGTGTCTTAGATTGATACTGTTGCTGCCTTTTTTTCTGGGTTTCTAGAATTCGGACCAAGAAGGAGGTGGAAAGAAGAAGAAGAAAAAGAAGGACAAGAAACACAAAAAGGATAAGAAGCACAAGAAGCACAAAAAACACAAGAAGGAAAAGGCTGTGGCTGCAGCGGCTGCTGCCCCTGCAACCGCGTCAGCACAGGAAGAACCGGAGGCAGAACCGGAGCGGAAGAAGGTGTGTGCAGCCGCTGTCTAAGCCTAGCCTTCCCACAGACAGCTAGCCATTTGATTGGAGGAGGAGCTAAATAATTCTTTCTAACAGTTGGCTGTTTATTTGACTGCTTACTCTATTCTGATCTTCACCTTGCTAAAAAAAACCTTCCTTAAGACCAGGGATAAGAGTGATTGGCAGCATGGCCTGGTGCTGAGACTTTAGTCGACAGTTGGGGCGTAGACTTTGTAAAGCCCAAGGACCTGGGTTTGCGCTTCAGGAGCAACCAAAATGAATAGCTCCCTCTCCCTCCCTCCCTTAAAAATGCTTTGTCCTCCTTCCTTTGTTTTTAAAATAATAATCATATGAATGGCTGCTCCAAAGCCGGAGGGGGGTGGGGGGGGGTGCATTTTCTTCTTTAAGAGGAGGAAGACACACAGTCACCTGTTTGTTTTGTTCTTTCTAGTCCCAGGTCTTGAGCCACTAGGTCCCTTAGTGCATGTTTTTAAAATAGCATTGAGGTTGTTAACATAGCCATTCGACAGGTCTGATTCAGTGGGCTATTAGTGTGCCCCTCACCACAGTTTGATTCTGCTCTGTACTCCACACCTGCCACCAGTGTCTGAAAAACCACTTTGTTTTTTCTAGGAGACTGAAAGTGAAGCTGAAGACAACCTTGATGACTTAGAAAAGCACCTGCGTGAAAAGGCCCTGAGATCAATGCGGAAGGCTCAAGTGTCCCCACAGTCTTAGGTGGAAACATTTGTTACGATGTAAATTTTATTTGGTTTGTACGCAATTCAATTTCAAAATTGCTAAAAATGTGTTTGAGCTTTAGACTATAACATTTGTTGTAATAATTGCTAGGTTGAAATTCACCATGTTAAAAAAAAAAAAGGGCATGGATATACGTTGCAAGAGGTGTCCACAGTGTATTAGTGACATTTTCTCATTGACAGCTGACATAAATTCGTTTGGAGTGAAATATTTTAAGCCAAAAAAAGAATCCCTTTTTTAAAAAAGGGGGTTCAATATTGTTGGCGTTCTTATTGTTTCTTACTATGCCTCTGGCTATTGCCAGAGGCGTTTTTCTTCTTTTTCATGGTCCCCCTTATTTTAAAATTGTTTTTTTCATTTGCGTCTTAGCACCCATAAGTTATGATGCTTCCAACCTTACATGGTTTGCAAGCTTTGCCCAGAATAAGACCACTGTGGAACTAGTACCACAAAAGCATACACGAGTATTTCAGTGCCACCATCTTTCCTGTTGCCTGTGGATCTGCTGAAGTGGAGCAGGATTCGAGCTCTAGGATGAGACAGAAGACGAACGCGTGTTTGCCAGGACACTGTGGGTTTATATCGCTGTGTGACAACTTGATTTGGAACACTGGAATTGCATTCTTCTCTTTTTCTTTTTTTATGTAAAGACAATTAACTAGTCCCAGGAAGGATCCTTCAGTTATATAAAATTCTGTTTTATGCAATGTTATGGCTCCATTCATAATTTTGTCTTTTTCTTCAATTGGTATATACAACATTCACAGCTCTTGTATTTGGAAAGCTGGAAGGGCCCAGACTTTGAAATAGTGTCTTGTTTTCATTGTTTTTGTTTTTTTGGTTTTTTTTTTTTTTGGTTTTTTTTTTAAACTAAAGCTATATAAAGCTTGTGGATTAAACAGAATAAATTTCTAAATTTAAAAGTGTCGCCACTCACTTTGACTTATTCTCAGTAACTATTGGAGCGCTACCTCTTAGAAATCTTGTAGTGCTTTCTCTAACTTTAATAATTCATGTAGCAAACACTACGAAGACAAGTGTAAAGGTGATGGAGTCGGCAAGTCAGCCGGGTCGAGGGGAAGAGATGAGCTTTACCAGCGTGAGCCTCAGGCGTGCCAGGAGGAACAAGCTAAGGGATAGAAACTTGCCTCTGCGTGTGGGGCTGCATGTGTGAAGTGTGACTCCACAACCAGGAGGCATGTTTGCATTGAAGATTAAGCAAAGCAAAATCATTCGTGGAAACCATTAACGTTGTGTGAAGTAAAATAGCATCCACATGAAAGATGAAAAAGGAGGTTTTGACACAAGTCTAAGCTGAGCAGACTGACACATAGCAGTTAATTTGATTATAATTTCTGGTAAAGCCAAAGATGAAAATGTCTTCGTCTTAATTTCCAGAAACTTATTAGAGGTTTTTACCTCACGGACAGAGATGGATTTTTGTTTAAGTGCTTTATAGTAAAATGAAAACAATTAAGCTGTTTCTGTAGGGAATCAACGAAGGTCATCTAGAGTGACTACTTGACTGGTAAAACAACTTTTTTTAAAGGAAAGGTGTAGGCAGGAATGAAGGCAGCTGGGCAAGCCAGCCGGACAATAGAAAAAAGGAAGAAGTACTTTATTTTATTCAGTTCATCTTAGTTGTCTCCCCTGGCCCCAGGATGTGGAGCCAGTCAAAAGCAGCTGAGCACACAGCCACTCCTCCACCAGGGCGTGTCCTCACGGAATCTTACACATGTCCAGCAGGAATCATCCACCTGATTTCTTAGCAATTTTGTAATGTGATGTAGGCAAAGTACAATAGGTGCTAAGCATATCAGTACACAGCACATTGGTTTCTGAGATGATCGTCCAACCTGAACAAATCAGTGAATGTCACTGGGATCTGTATCTGTTGAGCCAGTTACTCTCTCCGTGCCTCTGTTCAACAGGCTTTCATTCAGCCATTTTGCTAAAGTGAATGATGGTTCTAGATCTTTATTTTACTAGCTTCCCCAGCTGGATTTGGCTCAGTCATTCACTTCTTTGTTGAAACAGTTTCACTTCGGTTTAGAATTTTCCTATCACAGTTATCCTTTGGTTTTTAGTGGATGTCTCTCTGTCATTGGTGGTCTTCCCTACATTTAATCCCTAGTCTCTTGATTTTAAATGTCATTTTATGTGTTGACGTGTCACATTTCTTTCTGTTCTAAATTTGCCCCGAGCTAGACTTAACTACTTTACTTGGTAACTCCATTTGGATGTCTCAAGGACCTATTGCTGCCATTCTCTGATCTCATTCCCCTTTCATTTCAGTACCTGTCATCCTCATTGACTCAGAATTGAGTCAGTACTCTCACTATGGTCCAATCCCCTCTCTAGCGCTCACACACACACAAGGCACACCCCCAACAGCCCACGTCAGATCATCATAGTGCTCAAAACTCGAGCTTTCTGCCTCAGGAAAGGCCAGAGCTCTTGCTGCGGCCTACCACGCAGAACACCACTGAGCCAGATCTGCTTCGGCAACTTCTCCAGTCGGTCTGCTCAAGCATACCTACCACTCGCTCTTCGTTAACCCCTCAGCTTTGTTCCTCTCAACCATTTCCCCACTGTTATCTCATCTTGGAAGGTATCGCCTCCCAATCTCACCACTTGTTTTCTTGGTGTTTCTCAGGCTTCTTTTCTCTTCCCTCCCTCCTTTGTTTTCGCCTGTATCAGTTATTCCCAAAATGATACATTTTTGGTCCCTAGGAATTTGGTCTTGGTCGTGACTATCTCTAGTGTCTGGTACGTAGTAGAAGTACAAAAACTGAATGGATGGATAAGTGAGTTTAGTCGACTCTGCCTGCTTACCAGGTTCTGTTGGGGTTAGAGGTGAAGACAGTGTCAGGCAAACGCTGCCCCCCAGGAGCACAGCTGCTGGGAACAGACGTGCAGAACCAAAATGAGTGGGTAGAACACAGTGAAGCCGGGATTTCTATTAGGATTTCCTGCTCTATAAACTTCGGTTGAGTTATTCCACCTCAAGTGTTGCCATGTCTCCCTCTATACAATGGAAATGATGGGATTCACCCCCGAGTTGTTTTTGAAGATTTTAATATGTTATAAGCAATGATAGCACATAGAGACGCTCCCATTTTAGCATGACATTCTAGTAATTGGGACAAATTTTAGTTTTGTTATCTAAAATGTTTTAGATTATAGCCCTATTCAGTTTTCTTTTTTAAGGTAAAATGCCATAAATTTTACCTTTTTTAATTCATTTTAAAGGAAAAAGGCAGGCAGAAAGAAAAAGAAACATCTGTTTTATTTAGTCCTCATACTGGTGGTTTCCTCCTGGACCCAGGACTTGAACCCAGAGGTATGTGGCTTGTTCCTTTGGAGGGGAGTGACCCAACCCCTGCTCACCAAGATGTGTCTAATTTCACATTTTAAAGTGCTGTTCAGTGATATTTAATGTAGTCAGAAAATTAGGCAGCCATCATTATTCAAGAACATTTTCATTATCCTAAAACGTGACTGCACATTAGCAGTTTCTTTCCAGCCTCCTGAGGGTCATCCCAGCTTCTTTCATTTAATTTGCACAGTGTGTTCAAGGTTCATCCATGGTACTTCATTTCTGTCTGTTAAATAGTTTCCCCTTGAATGGATATACTACGTTTTGTTGATCCACTCATCACTCTGGACATGACCTTTCCACTTTTCTAGCTCTAGAATAAAGCTACTATAGACAGGCATGTGAATTTTTGTGTGGGCATGTCTCCTAGGTAAGTATACCTGTAGGTGGAATTACTGGGCCATACATTAACACTTGTTTAGAAACTGCTAGACTGTTTTCCAAAGCAGCTCTCTGTCCCCTCCAGCCGTGTGAATTTCTCCACGTCCTTGTCAAACTTGTTATCTGCCCTTGTGATGATAATGCTTCCAGTGGATTTGAAAGTTATCTCATTGTGGTTTGATTTGGATTTACATTTTCCTAATAGTTAACATATTGTAATAGTTTGCATTTTCCTAATAGATGTTGAGAATCTTTTCATGTGCTGATAAGCCACTGTGTTGATTCCTATCTGCATGAGAATTTCTGAGATTCTGACTGTCCTTAAGGATCTAGGACTCCCAGAGACTAGAGCTGATCGTGTATCTGTAGTGCTTTGTAGTATTCTCACACATTCTAGAGATCAGGCCTGGGGGACTGTGACCCGGCAGAAAATATGTTCCCATTTTATAAAGAGAACCAGGTAGAATGTAACAGGGTTAAAGGTAGATGCAGGTTTGGTTAATACTCTCTCCAACCACCTGCTCTTTTCCTTACAGACCTGTCAGTATAACAATCACAAAAAGATGATGAATGTGGAAACATTGCCCAAAGATTTGTGGCTAGAAGGGCATTGGGTTTATTCCCTGAGAAATCTAAGTTTAGAAGCTGGAAGTTGTATAGCATTAATATTTTGAGAACCCAGTGGTCCCTGGTAGCTCAGGTGCTGTGCCAGCGACTGGGGCATAGACCATAGAAAGCCCAAGGATGGGGAATCCAACAAGAAACAAAAGTTCCTTCCTCCCTCCCTTTCTCTCCATTCCTTCCTTCCTTTCCTCACCCTCTCTTTAAAAATGTTTTAAAAATATTTATTGAGGTATCTGTGATTTACAAAGTAATACCAACCCAGATGTGCAGTTTCCTCATTCCTCAGCTGGACAGCACACCCCGCCCTCCACCAAATTCCCAGAGTTCTTCGTTGTCCAGTGGCCCCACCGCCACTTGCCCCATCCTATTTCCTCCTGGTAACCTCAGTTCTTTTGTTAATGTCCAAGGGTTGCTTTTTTGTTTATTCTGTATCTTTGCTTGCTTCATAATCACATGAATGAGATCATCCCAGAAATACACATTTTGAAGGCGCGCCTCCGTGTAGTAGTAGTTAGGTATTCCAACTCCAGCTGAGCACAGTCCATATGAATCCCAGGGACCTGGGTCCGTGCCCTGGGGCTAAGGAGAGCTACCAAGTTGTACTAATAAAATAAAAATTAAAAGGCTTCCTCCTTTCCTGCCTGTCTACTTGCCTTCATTCCTGCCTGCACCTTGTAAAATAAAATTTTTATTCAGAACTCAACTCTGCTCTATACTGAAAGACCAGCTTCAAAGGTCCATAAGAGCACCTTGCTTTTTGAAAGCATTGCCTTTTGTCTCTTAGGAACTTAGAGCATTTCTGTGCTCCTGGTTTTCCAGATAAACCTACTTCCAAAGGAAAGGTGAATCGATCAGATCAAAATACACGTTTTTCCAAAGCTCTTGGAAAAGCATTCCATGTTTGTCAAAAACATAAGATGATACATTTTTACATCATAAGGGGTTTTTTTTTTTTGGCCAAGATGCCCTTTTTACTGCACATCTATCAGAAGAGGGCTGGAATGCCTCTCACTGGAAGGGGCAGTCACATTCTTCAACTGGTAAGCCTCAGGGAAGGGATATGCAGACTATAGCTTGAGATTCAGTGGTATTTATTTTTATTTACCTCACATTGGTGATTCTCCTGCCTTGGGTCTTGAACCCCGAGACCTTGGAATGTTTGTGGGACATCTCCCAGGGTGCACTCAAATTATAAAATGCAGTCGGTCGGTGATAATCAGCATGAGAGCAAAATAAATTTGGGCACACCCTGGTGGCCTAGTGGCCTGGTACACCTGGGGAGAAGTCCCACAGCCCAAGGTCTCAGGTTCAGGACCTGGGGCCAGAGGGAACGACCAATGTGAGCAAAGTGAATAAAAGTGAGTGGAATGCTCCCTTCTCCTTTCTCTTCCTGCCTACTCACCTTCATTCCTGGCTGCACCTTTCCTTTAAAGAAAAAAGGAAAAACAAACTGTGAGTGTGAATCGCATATAATAGGTTAAGTATTGTTCCCAGTGTGTGTCTTCATGTGTGCATATATGTTTGTGTACTGGGTTACAAATGTGAAATATGTTCTCGTGATTAATTGTCAACAAAATGAAAAACCATTAATTTACAGATGATTATCTAATTTACCTCTTTTTAAACTGCCCTGCAGAGCCCTAGGGATGAAGGTTATCCTGGTTTTGATTTTCTCTGTAAAATGGGGCCACCATCGTTGAAGGATTGAGAAGAGGAGAAAGGCAAGCCTTACAAGAGCTTGTCTGCTTTGATTGAGATACACACATACACGTGAAATGTAGCTTTTCCTGTTGGATTCTGCTTGAAGAATCCACAACCAAACTCCACGTGAAAGGGGTACCCGTGTGGCTCAGGCTTGTGACCTGGCTGGGGTGAAAAACCAAAAACAAGACAGAACTCAATCCTCCTTTATCCTCTTCCTCCCTGCCTGCCTGCCTGCCTGCTTTCGTTCCTGTCTGCTCCTTTAAAAAACAAAACCAAACCTATGTGACATCCACTGATCTCTCCTAGCCCTTGTCTTCTGCAAAGTGAAGAGGGATATGACACCCAAGGCCCCACACGCCGCTGTAAAGCCAGGGATCCCCATACATTCTCCCGATCTGTCCCACTGTCCCACCAGGGGGCTGTCAAGACACCCAACTTAACTTTAGTTCTAGTGAAAGGAAACTGAGATTAGCCAGGTGCCTCTGAAGAGGCATAGAAATAGCTTTTGGCAGATATTCCTAATGTGGAAGGAAAAACCCCATCTAGGAAAATTTGTTTAAGAATGACCTTTGTGAATCAAAAAAACCAGCATCTGTTTTCCAGGAGCCTCCCTAGTGTACACCCAGGTTCGGGGCTCACAGTCTGTGATTCCCCACTTTGGCTCTTTGTGCTCTTGCTATTTTCTGCCTGGAATGTACTTTCTTGTCTCATGTTCACATCCTTTTGGGACATAATTAAGATTTTGTTAATTGTAAGAGAAAAATACGTGCTCACTTTCAGCGGGGTTGAAAACAAAAATAATCATGAAACCCAGTCTCAGCTCCCCTCTTCTAATATTGGGAACAAACCAGGTGTTCCCCTACAGACTCATAAGTATCTATATAGCTAAAAATACCAGACCACACCATATATATATATAAAGCTTAATTTTCCCCCATGTCAGAACTAAAATTGCAGCCTACATTCTAAATGATTTCTGTAACCAAGAAATGTGGAAGTTAGAGAAACTGCCCCGTGCTGGTATGTGCTGGTAGCATAGGGGACTGGGCGCAGCCCACATACATCTCAAGGTCCCAGATTTGAGACCTGGGGCTGGAGGGAACCACCAACATGCACAGCTAATTAGATGTTTCCTTCTCCCCTCTTCCTGTCTACCTGCCTTCTTGCTTCATTCCTACCTGTACCTTTCCTTTAAAATATCTTGTAGATGCCTCTTTAAATAATGGTACTCATGGAATTTGGGGGAATAAATGAGATGAACAAAACAATGTCCCCATTCCAGTGGAACTGGTGGCATATGGCAGGTCAGGGGGGGTGGGAATAGAAGGGTAAGGTAGTGATAAAACCGTGTGATTGGGGACTGAAAAGGGGCAAAGCAGAACCGTACTCTGTGATCAGCTTCTCAGCCCCAGACATACGGTGAAACTGGTCATGTGACTTTACCTTCCTCCGCCTCTGTTTCCTCTTCTGTAAAATGGGCATGGAGTCAATAATGTATGTGAAGTACCTGCGCCTGGCACATCATGAGGGATCCATCAATCAGAGCTATGACCATATTTCTTCAAGTGTTGGATGCTGGCACTTTGGTGGATGCTCTGCTATTAAAAGGATGTCCCCAATTCATTGTTAAAAAATAAATAAATAAAAAGCATATGCTGTCTGAGAGTTCACACTGTGGGGAAATAAGTCTTGCATGTCACTATATACAGTGTTGTGAGGCATCAAAGGGCCCGGAATGCTGAGGAGAAGGGCTTCCGATCCCACCCAGCTGTGCACACAGCACAGTTTCTCCATCTCGTGGCTGCTCCGCCTTCATTTTGTGTCGCACGTTCGTGTTTCAACCGCTTCCCCCATCCTTCCACTAGGTGGCGCCAGGGGCTGGGTGCCGGCAGCGGGAGCTGACGCCCTGGAGCTGCGTCCTGCCACGCCTGCTCCCCTTTCTTCATCTTCTTTCCCTGCATCCCTGTCTCGGGCTAGTGAGACGCCCTGATCCAGTGTTCAGAACCTCTCTGGAGGGCTGCAGAGCTTGAATAGACACGAGGCCCTTGAAGTTCACTGACCCCTGTCCATCCCAAACTAAAATCCCCGTCCAGCCAGCCCCGCGCTCTCTCGCTTGCCAACCACATGTGAAGGACAGGAAACTCCCTGCTTGATGGGACCCTGTTCTGGAAGGAATTCGTGTAATGGTCATGCACTTGGGCTCTGAAGACAAACCCAGCTGGGTTCTCCTGTCCCAGCTTTGCCAGGCCTGGCCCAGGAGAGGCACTTACTCGGTAAATGTGTGGGTGGGTAAATGAGCAGACAATGAAGGGTGCCCCCATGTCTTCGCCTGTGAAGTAGGGTTAGTAATAGTATTTACCTCACAGCATTGTGAGAATGAAATGAAACAGGACCTGGAAACAGGCTTCCTCCCTGGCCCAGCGTAAATTTTGTTTTTGTTTTATGCCTATGGATTGCTCTACTTTTTGTTTTTTTAAGCAAAAGTGCAGGCAGAAATGAAGGCGAGCAGAGGCAGCCGGGCAGGAGGAAAGAGGAGAAAGGGGCACTTTATTTGTTTAGCTGTTGATCTGGGTCGTCCACCCCGGACTCCTCCTCACCACCGCACGTCTTGAAAGAGTGGACTGTACCCAGTGTACTAAAGAGCCAGGCCACCAGGGATCACCAGCTCTACGCTTATTGTCTGAAAGTTCTCCTTTAGAGCAAACTGAATTCTAATTCCTAAAACATCCACAGACGGTCTTTGGACTTGGCTTTGTCTCTTGGAACCCTAAGGAACATTCTCTTTTCCAAATGATTCGACTCAGTTCGGCAGACAAAGATTGTCTATTTTATGCCAAGCACTAGGGTTTCTAAGACAAAGACATGACCATAATTTCTTCCTTCAGGTGCCTCTTGGTCTAGCCAGAGAAAGACAACCGAGCAGCAGTGCTCAGTGAATCATTTAACTGACTAGGACTTGTTCATTGACTCTTTCCTATAGCTCATTTCATTCTTCCACCTGCGTCCCGGGCGGTGTAACCTCAAGATACAGATGAAGGAAACAGTACAGGAAAGAGACACACTGGTTGGTGAACCCAGATTTGGATTCTGTCTGATGGCAGAGCCCATACCCTCACCTCTAAGCCATGTTCTCATCACCCTCTGGGGGATGCTCGGGCCCATGGCGGATTTTCTGTTCCTGCACATTCCACTACTACCTCCATGTCCTGGCTTCGGTTGCCCACCATGGGAACTATATTTCCTTCTACTGGAATCCCGTGTGATGAGGTGGGCTGGTAGGGCCTCCAGCTCCAGAGTGAGTGCTAATGGCTTAGGCCAAGCAATGCATCATTCCATCTCCCCAGTTACAAAGGTGAGCACGTCTTCAGTCAGTGATTTGTCAAAAGAGGTCAGCAGACCCTTTCAGGAAGAGAGGCTGCTCTTTGCTTCCTGGAGCACTGCAAGAGGCGCTCTTTTCCCTGGACAGTGTGTGCGCTGGACATCAGAGCTGAAGTACAACAGCTTTTATTGACAAAGGAAGATTCCTTTTGAATATAAAGCCAATAGAGAGAGACAGGCAGAATCTAGATACTTCCCTGAGAAATATAACCCAGTCTACGGTTCTAAGCTAAGTCACTCAAACTTAGCTTAAAGCAACATCTGGGGATGTGCCCTTGTGACTGAGGCAGCTGAGATGCTGGTGCGCAGACCATACACAGTCCCAGGAGATGGGTTAGAGACCCGCAGCCGGGATGAAAAATTAACAATGAGCAACTAAATAGAGATGTTTCTTCCTTCCTCCCTCCCTCCCTCCCTTCCTTCCTCTCTTTAAAAAAGACAAAAACAAAGAAAAAACAAAAACAACAAATCTGGTGTTCCCTGGTGGATCTGGTGCTAAGCTGGTAGCGGGCGTGCAGAGCATGTAAAGCTTAGGGACCAAGGTTCATGACCCAGGGCTGGGGAAACAATTAAAATGAACAAATGAATAAAAAGATTTCCTTCCTTCCTTCCTTCTCTCTCCCTCTCTCCCTCCCTTCCTTCCTTCCTCTTTAAAAAAATATCTTACACCCTTGAAGGTTGTGAATGGAAAGAGGCCTAGACACAGGTGGTTCTGGCTCACGGTCTGTCATGAGTTTAGAGAGAGATGTCACTAGGACAACACTCATCCGAAGGCTTGATGGGGCCGAAGGACCCACAACCAAGAGGGCTCAACCATATGGTTGTCGGCAGGAGGCCTCAGTGCCGCACCCAGTGGCCCTGTCCATGGCAGATGGCTTCCCCCAGAGCCAGTGACAAGGGAGGAAGAGCGAGAAAAGGAAGCCACCTTGCCTTTATGACCAAGTCTCTGAAATCACATAGTCATTTCCACTTTTTTCTATTCTCCAGAAGCAAGTGACTAAGTCCAGCCCACAGGCAAGGGGTAGACTTCCTCTGAGGGGCGCGTCGGCTCGTGGACTCATTCTAACCCACCACCGTAATGCTGCCACTGCGGCTGCTCTCTGAACTTTCAGATGCTGGAGCCGGTCAAACCTCCGCAATTACAAAGGCAGTTGGAGTGCGCCCTTGTGGCTCCATGGCTGAGGTGCAGGCCACGTAAAGTCCACGGGCCCAGGTTCATGATCAGAGCCAGACTCAGAGCAGGAGGGAAGGTGAACAAGCCTGTGTGAGCTAGGGTTTCTGACCCATGCAGCTCTAAGAGCCTCGGTGAATTCTCCAGTGCCTCCTGGTCAGTCCCCAGACCTGTCATCCGACCACACCCTCTGAAATGCAGTGGCGAGAGTCTGCCCAGGCTCCAGAGAAGGAAGGACAGGCCCTCACAGCCGTTATCCTACGACGGAACAGGCGCCGCAGTGTGGGTGGGGAAGGCACCCTGGTGCTGACTCAACCTGTTTGCATCCTTCCACTGGCTGCCCCCCTAGCACGTGACTCTCCCCCTGGATTTGCTTTCAACATTTGGCGATAATTTCCAAGTCAGTCCCTTGTGGAGGTGAAGAAACAGGAAACATGGGGTCACGGGGTCAGACGGGAAGCGCTCCGAGTCAGCCTCCCCTCTGCTTGGCTGTGACCTTGAGCAGGTACCCTCCCTCAGGAAGGCCAGAGGCTGGCCTAGCATGTCTGAAGTGTCTTTGGATTTCTAGTTCAATCGGTCTGGAGGAGACAGAAATTTCAGGGGCCGCCTGACACAGACACCCTGGCTCTTGAGTGGCTCTCCGGCTCTTGGCTGAGAGAAAGCCACATACTTCGTGCCTGTGCCGTCTGCCGTCTCCCAGCGGAGCCCCGCAGCAGCCCGTGAGGGCACCGGACCGCGGGAAGGCACGGGCTCACCAACAGTGATAAAGCGGTAGCTGCCACTTATCCAGGCTTTTTTCTCGCTCTGTGCCAAGCACTCTAAGTGTGGCTGCCTCACTTCAGGCTCATGGCAACCCTGACCCATGGTGACTATTATTACCCCTCTGACAGATAAGGAAACGGAATTCAGAGGGATGAGGTAACTAGTCCAAGAGGACTTGGCAAAGGTAAGCTGGGATTCAGACCCACTGGGATGCCTCCGAGTCTGTGTTTTCCATCACTCGACACTCTGCCTGGCATTCACAGAAGCTCTAGGGTAGGACCGCCTGGGAGAGCACGAGAATCTGGAGAGGTGGGTTCTTGAACAAACCCCGGACGCTGACGTTCTGGGGCCGGGCTAAATCACATATCTTTCTGAGCCTGTTTCCTTATCTATAAAGGTAAGGATGGGGGGAAATGCATTTTAGTGGGGGCATGGACGTGCACATTCCTTGTGCACTGCACAGAGCTGTCTAAATGTAGGGAGTGGTGGTTTTCTTAATCTCAGAGCAGGAGCCAGGGCAAGAAGTGGGCAGGGTGACCAGGGGTGGGCCAAGTGTCCCAGAGGAGCTCTTTCCACCCCTGGTGCACATCAAGTCCCCGGGAAGGAGGGGCCAGGGCAGGAGGAAAGGCCAGAAACCCTGGGTCCTTATCTAGAGCTTCTTCTCCGTCCCAGGGCCCTCTGGGGGAAGAGAAACTTCTGGACTGTCACCACTGAGTTCCAAGCATTCCAGAGGGCTCAGTGGAAAGGAAATCTGTCATCGCCTGACCCAGCATCAGCCTTGCGAGGCCTGGATGAGTTGGCTGTATGCCTTCCCTCTGACCCTTTGTCCTTGCCCTGGCCTGATCTCATTGTCCGGACTATTTCCCAACCCTCTGGAGGGCGGCTTTGGAAGGTGAGCGGAATTCGGGGTCAGTGCGCCCAGGCTCTGGTTCTGGTTTAGATCCTCCCCTCTCTGGGTCCCAGTGTCCACTGTGAAATGAGGAACATTAGCTCAAGGTCACTGGCACACGGTGGTTCTGGTGCTTGAGTCTTGTTGTGGATTTACACACTCGCCCCCTGCTGCACCTGCCACAAAATGCTGCTCCCCATTCCTTCTTCTGGGCTGCTGGAGAAACGGCTTCCTGTGCATGCTGTCCCCTCAGTGCGCGATCAACAGCGCCAGCCCGAGGATGCCCCACACCAGTCGTCTTTATGATTTTGTGTCTCTGATTCTTCCTAAATTCCGCTTCTTCCTTGCTCCCAGTTAGACAGAGGACGCCTCGAGAACGAGACATGGGGCCTGATTACTTCTGTGCTGAGCGCAGAGGAGAACCGCAGATGGCTTTCTGGTGATGCCGCTGGGCCGCCCTCTGGCCTCCAGGCCCTTGGTGAAGGCCCACCCCATCCGCTGAGCCTGCTGAAGAGTTCTGGCCACACAGGGAGGAAATCAGCATCCGCCCGACTCCGTTCCACTCAGCTGTCTTACTTGAGGCCTTTCCCCTTTCTCAGAAGCATCTGTGGTTTATCAGAATAGAATGTGCTTGCGGAGGCCAAACACGCAGAGACTGTTTCTCAGGGTTGGGCAGAGGCCAAGAGCACCCAGCACCCAGGGCTGCTCCAGTCTCCTCTTTAACTTGTCTTCATGGGTCTTTCACCTGAGATTTTTGCTGAGAGAAAACTGATCAAAATCAACTGAATAATTTAGAAACGTTAAGTTTTGACACATAAACACACATGTGAAACCATCCACATGATCAAGACAGTCAACATACCTTCACCCTCAAAAATTTCCTTGTCCTCCTCTTTAATTTCCCCCGTTACCACTGATATCCCCCAGGAACCACTGAAGTGCTTTCTGTCACCCCATGTGAATGTCATAACACAACACTGGTGATAGAACTGAGGTTACCAATGGGGAATGGGCTGGGGGTGGGAGGTAAGTGCGGGCGGAGCCCACGGGACAGTGGTGAAGGACACTGGGTGATGTGGTGGAGGGCAGGTGTGCTGACATAGATCTGAGGAATGGGGAACTGCACAAATGGGGGACCCATGCATACAAATGTATTTTAATTCATAAAACAAAGTTACCACAATAAAATACAAAAAAAAAAAAAAAAAAAAGGCCCAATGACCTGGGGACCTGGATTCAAGACTGGGTGCAAAAACAGAATAAAGATGCTTTAAACTGTGCATGTCCTTGATGACTAAGCATTCTGAGCATCTTGCATGTGCTTATTGGCCTTTTGTATATTTTCTTTTGTGAATGACAGTTTGGCTCTTTTGCTCCATCGTTGAGTTTACATATTAAACTTTTAATTTCTAAAATAAAAAAAATAAAATAAATGGACTCATACAGCATGTACTCCTGTTTCACTGGCTCTTTTCACTCTGCATAATTATTCTGAGAATCACTGATGTTCGCACCTGTGTCAATAGTTCACTCCTTGCAAATGCTGAGTGGTTTTCAGTTGTATGGATGCATCACACTGTGTCCATAAGTGATCTGTGGATGGACGCTTGTGTGGTCTCCACTTTGAGTTTAACCAGAACAAACTCAATTCCTAGGAGCATCCCCTTCTCACAGGATTTGATCTAAAGAAGCTGCATTGCTGAAAAATAGCTAGAAAAGTCACGTCCTGGTGGCTTAGTGGTTAAGTCTGTGACTCAGGAGGGCATAGTCCATATAAAAGCCCAGGGACTGCGTTTGCAGCCTGGGACCAGGGTGAAAACCAACATGAACCACTGAAGAGATAGATACAAATTCTTCTCTCTCTGCCTGCCTGCCTGCCTGCTTTCATTCCTGCCTGCTCCCTCCCTCTAAAACAAATAATCATTTTAATAGATACATAAAAATAACAATAATGAAAGCTGGACAAGAAAATCCATGAAATCGCAAGCTTTTCCACAGCTGGAGGCTGTGGTGGGCCTAGCTGGCGAGCTGAAGGCTTCGGAAACCACCTTTTTCAAGCTCCAACTGGTGCTAAGCACCTGACAACAGTTACTCATTTAATCACAGTCTTTGTGAAGCAGGTGCCATTATTCCTCCCAGTTTACCGACAAAAGAGGAAAGGCAGAGAGAAGTGAACACAGCTGTCTGATGACACTTGTCAGAGGCATGACTCAGAACCCAGGTCTGGCTGCTGGGTCCAGGCACAGGGCCATACACGTCTGCAAGGAGAACCGGCCCTGGCTCCTTGGCTGACGCTGACTCACTGTGCGGTTGGCATGGACACTTGTGTCAGCTCTCGCTGCGCTGGGCCCGCTGGAGACACGCAGTCAAGCCTGGAAGGCCCCGTGGGGAGCCGGGCCTGAGCGGCGGCCGGAAGTGAGTCAGCCACGTGAGGAAGGGCACCCCGTCGCAGCCAGGCACCGATAGATAAGAGGGAGCCCTGGTGAGGCGGAGGCCATGGTCTCTCCTCCACTGTTGGCAGTAACTCTGAGGCGGGAGTTAGGGTCTCCATTTGACGGAGGAGAACACAGGCCCAGTGGAGTCTGTCCATTCGGGGTTCTGTCAGCCTCGAGGAACAGAAAAGCCAATCAAAAGTGGATTATGCAAGAGAGATGTTTATCTGACAAATCCCAGCGAGTTCTCACTCTAGGTTTCGCAAGTCCCAGTTTGTTCAGGCTCGTTCCCTCTGCTTGGGCTCCGTCCTTCCCACCTTGGCCCAGCCCTCCCTCACAGTCCCCAAGTGGTTACAGCAGTTTCAGGTCCCACAAGGCAAAGACCGCAACCCAAGGCAAACAGGACGTCACCCCTTTTAAGAGAGAGGAGACCCCCTCAGCTTCTCGTTAGCAGAATTGCCTAAGCCCATCAATGCATCAGGGAGCAAGGCTCTATGGGACTCAGACCCCACCTCTGGGATGGAGATTTCTGGAGGCCTGGGAGGGCTGAGAGGAGGGAGAAGGGAGACTGTGCAGAGAAGACATTTGCTCAAGGTTGTCTGGCTAGTCGGAGGCAGGGCAGATCCCTAAAACACCCCAGAGATGTTCACCCTGTCCGTTACCCTCCGACAGGGTTACTCTCTGCAGCCCATAGAGAAGAAATGGAGGCTTCTAGTGTGGGACCCAGGAGCCTCCTTAAGCCAGCCCCAGTGTCCCCTGAGGAGTGTGTATGTAATAAAATATGAACGCTTGATGCGCCAGCCCTGTATTATCCCACCATCTCTGAGGCAGCCCCACTTTACAGAAGGAGACACAGAGGCACAGAGAACAAAAAGCTTGCCTGAGCTCACCCAGCCAGAAAGTGGTAACACTGATATTTGACCCCTGCCTGGTGTTTTAGGGTCCCACCACATCTGACGGTCAAGAACGAAGGGTGGAGAAGGCCCAAGCAGGGGGGTCAGAGGGTGGACGGGCAACCCCCGAGTCAAACAGGAGGTCTGAGCAGTAACAGGTGAGGGCTGGGAACGGGTGGCTGGGCCAGCTGGCAGGCCCAGCTGAGCTGCGAGTGAGCCTGGAGCCATCACGGCCCGCCCACCTCACCTCTCGGGTTCCAGGTCTCCTGCCTAGGCCTTTCAGGAGACTTAAGTACAGATTCAAATCTTGCGGGTGACAAGTGCTCACTCACAGGACGGCTCAGCGAACCTCAGACTCTTATGGTTCAGAGGAAACTCCAGGAGTTTTTGGTCCAAAGTCCCATTTCCCAGGTAGGAAAACAGGCTCATCTTGCATCGAGTGTCTTGTTTATTTGTTTCTGGCTTCATGCCCTTGGTGCCTACAACAATGCTTGACACATAGTAGGCATTCCATACACATGTGCAGAACGAAGGACTGATTCAGCGAAGGACTGTGGTTTCTCCGAGGCACTTAGCTTTGCAACAGAAAATTGGGGATCAGAACAGAGCACCCCTCCCAAACCCTCAGATCACAAGCGTCAGAGCAAAGTGGCTGGTGCACAGTCAAGCACCCTCACAAGTACACATTGAATACATTTTCCCCCCACACCCAGACACATGCATAGTCACGCACACACATGCTTGCATGCATTTGCAAAGGCAGAACCCAGTCAGCTTCATAAAAGTGGGAGAGGGCTCATGGAGGATCGTTGCACAAGAGATACCAGGGCAGGAAACACAGCCAGCGCTCCCAGGGAGTGGGAAACAAAACCAGAAAATGAAAAATGACATTGCCTGCCACCACTCCTGCCCATCTGGTCTGCATGTCCACTTTTTCCTCCTTGCCCCTGCCTACTCCCTTTCCTACAAGGTTCCTGGCTGCCTTGGGCCCAACTTAATGGGGCTCAGTTCCAACACCCCACAGAGACCAGTGTCAAAGTCTCAAGCTCCAATTCTAGAAGCGTGAACCCTATTGGGTGGCTGGGATTGAGAGCCATCCCAGTCCAGGACCCTGTGACTGGGGGAGCAGGTGGCAAAACCTCTGAGAGGAATGCAGGGAAGGAGGCTGTGATGCCTTCAAGGGCAGGCACTGGTCTAATCCCTTCCCAGTCCCTCTTCCCAGACAAGAAGTTTTGACTCTCTCCTGTGATGGCACTCTTGCTACCCACATGGCGCAACCCAATCCATTGTCTCTTATTACTCATTATTAGTTGAGGACTCTTAAGTCATCCCTTCTTTTGAATGAGCCATTGCTCATTGGCTCATGCTGTGCTTGCAGAATTTACATGTTTAAATCAAGGCCATTCCCTCACGCTGCTTAGGTTGCTCTAGTGATTTTTACACCTGGTAAAGCCAAACCCCTACAGGAAAGGATCTGATGGGGTCTTGCACTTGCCAGTTTGTCAGGGATTCCCCTATTAGTCCGATCATTAGCCCCAGTGCCCTCTTTGGTTGCCAGAGACAATGGCTGCCCAAGGCTCAGGGGTCTGCCCTCTCCTGGACAGAGATGGTTGGAGTCATATTTAGCCTTGGCTTTTACAAAGGTTTTCTCTGCTTATCCTGATTTTCCGGTGGGCCTGGACCTGTTCTTTGTGCTCCTCCCCCGACCCCAATTCTTTGTTCATTGTTTATGGAGGCTAATTCTTCTCCTTCCAGGCGTTTCCCCACCTTTTTCCTGCCGATTGCACATTTTGGGCACAGCCTTGCAGATATCAAGCAATGAGTATATATGGTTTGGACAAGTCCCTGGCCCTCTGTGAATCTGTTTCATGTGTATATTGGGTTTACTACATTCCTCCTCCCGCCGGGTTATCGTGAGGAATTCATGAATGTTCGAACTCTTGCCACAGGGTTGAGCACGAAACAACTTCAGTGACTGCCCATCCTTTGGGCTTTGGTCCTTACTTAAAACTGTCTAGAGACAGGCAAGGTGGAGGGGGGCTAGGAAAGAGATGAGGCCGGAGCTTAGTTCTGAGTCGGGCACTCAAAGTGCGTCCTTAGGAAAGTTCCCTCCCCAATCTGGGTCGGTTTCCTCATCTATGAGATGAGGATTGGGCATGCCCTGGTGGCTCAGGGGTTAGGCTCGTGACTATAACGCGGGCCATATGCAGCCCAAGGACCGGGGTTCCGGCCCTGGAGGGAAGGTGGGAGAGAAGGGGAAGCAATGAAAATGAACAACTATATAAATGGAATGTTTCTTCCTCCTTCCTTCCTGCCTGCTGCCTGCCTGCTGCCTGCCTGCCTTTCTTCCTCTTAAAAAAAGGCAGAAAGAGACTGAATCTTTGGCCAAACACATTGGGAAATGCCATTATAATATTAAAGGTTCCCAGACAGGGCTGTAAATCTGGTAGTCAAAGGCCACATGTGATTATTCACATTTAAATCAATTAAAATGTAAAATTCCATCCCTCATTGTCACCAGCTGCGTTTCAAGTGCTCAGGGGACACTCGTGGCTAGTGGCACGAGAGGGCACGGAGCCATGAAGCGTCGCTCGGGTGGCCGGGCTGCTGGGCCAGCCAGGGAGTCACATCACCACCCACCCCCCGCCCGCACGCACACGCAGCTCACTACCTCTGCGGAACTCCTGTGAGCTGCGTTAGAAGAAACGCTGCTCCCAGGAGCGGGCAGGAAGATGTTGAAGCAGAGGGGCTCTCAGGGCCCCGCCAAATCCATGAGCAACTGGTGGCCAAATCCCTCTGGGTCTGGGATAGCTGCCTGTGTTCAGGGGTTGCTTGATCAAAAGGACATTAAACTGTGGGAAGAGAGTCCCCTGGAAGGAGAGGGGATGGAACTTAATGTTTAGGGTAATAAAGAAGTGGAATTTGGAGCAGGCGTGCTTGTGGATTGAAGATCAGACAGGCCCTGGCCACCGGGTGGGAAGATAAAGCCAAGGCAGGAGAGGCCACCAGGGGCCAGGACAGCTAGGACCCTTGGGCAGAGAGGGCCGATGTCCCGTTTTAAGTCATTTGTCCACAGCTGCATGCCAATGCAGCTGTCTGCCCCATCACCCAGGAGTCAGTGCCTGCCTTCTGTTTTATTTTGTTTTGTTTTAAAGAAAAGGTCAGGCAGAAATGAAGGCAGGCAGGCAGGCAGGAAGAGAGAGGAGGAAGAAGTATTTATTTAATTTAATTTTATCTTTAGTTGTTTATGCTGGTTGCTTCTTGCCGGAACCAGAACTCGAACCCAGGGGTCTGTGGCCTGCACTCCTGAGGAGGCGACTGACCTAACCGCTACTCTACTGGGATACACCAGTATTGGTGAATATCTGCCACATCTTGACACAGGGCCTTGGGGAAGATCCAGAGAAAAGGGCTATGCTCTGTTTTAAGCTGCCAGCGACGTGGAAATGGACTTCAAGGGAGCTAAGCAGTGAAGGAAATGAATAATTCAGTAGAAGCGGGTTCTATAGAAGGATATGTGGAGGATGACTAGAGAACAGACTCTTTCCAGTGCCTCCAGAGAGATGGGGAGGTGTGTGGGTTCTAAAGCATGACCCCCAAATCTCTCCCTTCGAGATGCAGGGCTCTGCATGCCCTCCCCTTGAAGAGGGGTCCGTGACTGCTTGACAGATAGGGTGGCAGTCATCCCAACCTTCAGGGACTGGAGCGCCCGCCTCCTGTTTCCAGGCACATGTCTTCTGGGAACCCAGCTGCCGCGCTATGCCTGGGACACGTTCAGATACCACGTGTAGGTATTCTGGCCAACAGTCCCAACTGAGAGCCCAGCTGACTGACAGTGAGGGCGAGTGTATGTCATCCCCCTGCCATTCACCATCTGACTGCAGCCACCTGGAAAACCCCGAGAGAGAAGCCTCAGTGATCCCGGCCAAGCCTAGACCTGTGAGGACCGAGGCTGAAATGACAGCGTTAAACCACTGAGTTTTGCTTGATTCACCTGGCGGCGGTGGTGTCAGTGGATCCGGAGACAAGCCACGATCCCTTACAGCAGGATGCAACGGGAGAGTCTTGCAGCACAGGTGAGCCTTAGCAAGATGCCACACTTGGAGGGCGAAGGGGTGGCATCTGGGTGAGTTTGAGGAGAGATAAACTTTCTGATCCTACCTTGAGGAGTGACTCAGAGGCTGGCAGAAAGAAAGGTGTCCACACTGACTCGCAAGTTTCTATCTCGGGGACCTGTCTTTGGTGACAGCCTGAGATGAAACTGGGAGGAGAGGAAGAGATGAGGAGTTTGGAAGAAGATGATGAGATCAGTTTTGGATACAATGTAACATTTGTGATGTGTCTTCTATAAATATTAGAACCTGCCAATGGATTAATTTAACTTTTTTTTTTCAGAGGAAAGGTGCAGGCAGGCAGGCAGGCGGGCAGGAAGAGAGGAGGAAGCAGCATTTTATCTAGTTGTTCATCATGGTCATCCCAGCCCCGAGTCTTGAACCCAGATCTTTGGGATATGTGGCCTGTGCTCTTGGCTGAAGACAGCCCACCAGTCGGCTACTTTACCAGGGCGTGCCAGCTGATAGGTTAATTTGCAAAAAATGAAAAAAAATTATTGATGGAAACTTCAGCTCATGTTCCTTAGGCAAAGATTTTAGCAGTATGAAGCCCCAAATTCATTCACAAATGCCCACGTTCATTCACTCATTTATTCATGCACTTAGTAACCCATTCAGGCAGGTATAATTTTGCTAACACAGACTCCCTGGGGCCAAAGACGAGCTCTGCCTCTTACTAGTGGTGTGGCCTTAGGTAATCTCTCTGTGCCTCACTTTCCTTATCTCTTGCTGGGGATAATGCAAGTATT